>KZ072698.1:44218-54883 GCA_002091845.1 Anopheles cracens | reverse complement strand
CGCCTCCTGCACGCGCCGTCCTCTTGGTATCTATAAAAGGAGTCTTGAGATTGTACTACGATAAATGCATTCTTGCCGCTTTTGCTTGTCTTCGAAATTGTCCTTCGTTTTCACTATCTCTGTTTCTGTACTATTCTTCTATTTGATCGTTTCTCCCTCTTCGTAGCTATTCTTCGCTTATTTGTTGTCTATGAACCCTTCCCAGAAACGTTCCCCGAAAGTAGGTTTCACAAAAATATGAATAATGCATAGGAAGTAAAATAAATTACGCGAATAGATGAAAGTCTTGAATGTAAGAGAAACTAAATCTACTCCAAGTCTTCTATGACCCGTTAGTTCAATCAAAAGTGATATTTGCTCTCAATCCAGCTGTATATGGATGCCTGCGAGCGGCTCACCCACTCAACATTGGCTGCCACCGTGCTGAGGGTCATGTTGAGAAGTTTTAGACCGGGTCCATCTCCAAATCGTTCCACTAAAGATTTGAGCTGTATTCAAAGAGAATGAAAAAAGCAGTGATGTTAGTAGGAACATCCCGCTAGCTTACATACCGATACCTACTTCATCATAGTCGAATTTGGTCGATCCGTACTGCGTGATAGCGGAGATTACGCGGGCAAAATGGACCGTACCACGTCCAAGCTTCGACTGAAAGTCGAACCATTTCGCCTGCAAAAACCTGCAGGCCATTGCGCCACCAGTCGGTGTACCGGCGATTGCGTCCAGCACCTGTACAATCTCGAACACAGGCAGGGTTATGACGTGTGAGAGAAGCCTGTTCTGCAGCCAAGCATCCTTCGTGACACCGAGTGCACGCAGCAACTCCATGCGCTCCTCCAGCACTGAGCTTTTCTCACGTCGCACGGCAATGTAGCGATCCCAGCAGAACTGCCAGTACTGGAACTCGCCAGAAAGAACCGATCCGATGTAGGCTACGGAACGTAAGTTGGGTGGTATCGGCACCGAATGTGAAGTAAAATTGGTCACTAGTCCCTTGGCGAATTTGATCGTATCCGCTTCCTCCCAGAGTGCTGCACTGAGCATCAGGACCGGACGAAGCAATTTAGTTTCATCCTCTCCGGTATCTTCCCAGCCAAGGACTTGAATCGATTTTACCAGATTTTGACGAACATACTCGGCAAGCACTAAGTAACACTCCGAGTACTTAAGAATCTTACGCCACTTTTCGAGATGGCTTGTGCCCAGTACGATTGGACCCCATTCTTTTTCCTTTGGAAAGTAGGATATTAATTCCATTGCAGCATGGCACGGTATAAGATTGGCATGGCAAAGTGTGAAAATATCCGATACCAGCCCAACGCGGTCCTGAAAGAAGGGAACAGAATTGATAAAAATATATTTGACATTAAACTGGCAAGACATATTATTTAAAAAAAAACGTTTCGTGTTTTTGGTAGCTGGTACCTTACCTGTGTACTAAATATTGCGTTGTTAATGTGCATTTGTTCCACCAGTTTTGCCCAGTTTGCCTCATCGTAAAGAACACGATAGTATCCCGTTTGACCATGATTGAGTTTGATCCATTGTGCAGTATGATTTAGAGTGATTATCACTGTGAAATTTAAGATAAAAAATAAATAAACCCATTGCGCGGTTTGTATTGCTTTGAATTTAAAATTGCTTATATATTGGTGATATGAGAAAAGGTTAAATTACTGGTATTTACAGATGGACCAGATCCAGATTCGGAATGGAAAATTTTACTAATACTTACTGCTTACGAATAAAATTATTTACTACTTCTGGCGTTATAAACAATATCAATACCAAATCCTAAATGGATTGTCCTCCCACGGTAATCCACGGTAGTAAAAATTCAAACTAACTAAATTCAAAAATTCAAACTTCATTCAAACTAACCACATGATATGGCGACAGGTATCATACATGTAGTTTTGTTAACATAGATAAAATTGAATGGAGACTTAATTAACATGTGATGCACACTCCACTTTCCCGTCTGTTGAAATCATATTTTTAATTTCATATAAATTGAATAATGTTACATAAAATTCGTGCTACATACCTTCACTCGAATTGAGCCATATAATTAGGCTTTGTTGTTCTTTGTTTTCAAGCGACGTTTCATTTGTGTTTAGCACGTCTGTGATGTAGTGAATTGGGAAAAGCCATCGGGATCCTTCAGCGAGTGCTCCTTTCCCCGTCGAATCGACCGGTAGCGCCGTCGACGTTGTGCTCCTTCCGACGGTTTCTCCTTCCCGTTCAATCTCCTCCGCTGGCTCGTCATATATAGCCAAATACTCGGCTGGCCGAAATCCAGTCTGTCTCACGATGAGACTGGTCCCGTTCATCGTAACGTTCAGTAGCGGGAAGGCGGCCGTGTTGGTCCATTGGTTCATCATTTCCTTTACATACTTGCTGTTGTTTACCTGCTTCGCGCAAATTACCCACAGATCACTCGGTTCGGCCGTCTGAAATTGGTAAGTTTTCAAGAATTTTCCCAAACACTGCCGAAAATTGCGTTCACCGATAGCCGACTGCAGCATGGATAACAGCGCTGCCGATTTGTCGACGTAAAATGGATCGTTATCACCAGTGTCGCTCGCACCAGCACCGATGCTTTCCCATCCCTGCAAGGCGTCGATGTCCAGCGCTTTCGTTAACGTGTCGATCAAAAATAGCTCTTTCATCGGCCATAGTGGCTGTATAGTGGCAAGGAGGAATCGGCTTAGGTAACGAATCAGACCTTCCCAAAGCCATTTGTGCTTCCAGGCTTTCGGGGAAATTAAGCCCCCGAAGTATTGCTTTACAATGCCTTCGGAAATTTTTACCACCGACATGTGGTACTCTTTGGACGAGATAGCGGTAGGCTCGTTCAGAAACGACGTACGGCATACGATAAGCCCGAGAGAACTGGATAGATCATCCAGCAGCGAGGGAAGAGCTACAAAGTCCAGCTTCGACAGCGGATACGCCACCGACAGCCACTGCTGTAAATACTCCAAAATGTCTCGGGAAGTGTGCAAAATGAATGAACCTTTCGATATGTGAGTTTCCGGAGCATAGAATGAATAGGCGGGAGCTGTGCGGATCATTGTGGTGTCGCCATTCCACAGATATTCCTGTTCGTAGGCCGAGGAGCCATTTAATTTAGCTACCGCTCCAGAATCAACTGTGCTTATTGTAACGTTAGCTTCAATCTGTGTAGACTCCTTTGTGGGCAGATTGTTTGTGAGTTTGAACAGATTCTTCGACAGTAGAACTGCAGTAAGATTACGGAAAGGTTTCTTTTCCGGTTTCGTCACCTTGGAGTTTGATGATTTTCCATTGCTTATACCCGACTGTGTCGTAGCGATCGGTTTTCCCAAAGCGGTACCAGAAGCACCATTGGTACTGGTATTGACTCGATGATATTTTGTGGAAGGTTCGAGCAGTTCCCGTTTGAAGTCGCTAATTACCCATGAAACTGAATCTGGTGGAAGTGGTGGAGTTTCGGCGAAGTCGTCTCTTAACTGAAAATAACAAAGAATTTGAATCGGCGATAGTACACGGCAATCTTTCGTCTTTCGTACGTTTTGCGAATGAACATTATTGTGTTACAAACTGTTTTTTTAATTTAACAGAAATGGTCCTGATTGAACTGATAAAAATTTGTATAGTCTAAAACCGCCACGAGGGGTGACATAAAGTTGATAAATTTGTCATTTGACAAAAACCGATTTTCAACTGCGAAAAACAGCGTTTGCCGTGGTCGCGCGCACATTTTGTCAGCATTTTGGCATATTTTTTCGCCGGTTTTGACAAATTTGCCACCTTTTTGTCACCGCTCGAGGACGGTAGCCATATAAACATATTCTTATAAAGTGCGTGTATGCACTCTAAGGGGCTGTGTGATGTGATGCACACAAAAAAATGGGTATCCAATAAGGCTTTAATTTTATCGACATAGCGATTTCAAGAATGTATCTAAGATAACAAGGAATATTTACTGGAACCATTGGTTATTAAATTTACTGTGTACACTTTGCATGGAATAATATTATTCCAAATCATTCAAGTTCATTTGAGTTATTCACATCTGGGCTTTATTCTTAAAATAGTATTAAGTATGAAATATTGTTTTTCAAGGCATTCCTACTTACCAATCCCGTGCCCATGTAGAATCCAACATCGTCCGTATCTTGCACGATAGAATTCGACAAACCGATGTGGAAGCGATCGCGAAAGAGTGATATTTTAAATGCAGCTCGCAAATGGGGTTCATCGAAGCAAGGGAAAGCCTTTCTGGTGCTGCCAGGTTTCAGCACCGTAGCCGCCAATGTCCTGCAAATGACAGGGTTGCACATGTTATGTTTTATACAATCATACAAAACAACAGAGAAAATACCTACTTCTTCATATCGAAATCTCCCTCGAATTGGTCGAGTATCATTTTCGAGTGCCATCGTATGCTAAGCGTGTAGTTGGCCTTTTTGCGCAGTTTTTCCCGTGTCTCGATGTATAGTTGCTGGCGCGGCGTATACTCGAGCATACGGAGAATTTTTAATGCAAATCCTTTCGGGCCTACCAGCGCCTGCAGGCGAAGAATTGTAGAGTTAAATTTATGAAAAAGGCGAATGACTCACAAATTTGGGTGAATGTTTCATAAGGCGTGGAGGATCCAGTTTTACAAGGTAAACAATACGAACGCTATTCAATATTGATAATCATACCTTCTCGGTAATGTTGAGATCCTGTGCGTGCAGTACCACGAAGTTGGTTTCCTTTTCCACGTACAGCTCTATCGATACCTGACCTATGGCGCCATTGGTCGCAAAACGAACCAAATTGTAGTCGTTAAATTATGGAATTAATAATCAGATATGGTTCGAAAAGAGAACAAAACTCAAACGGCACCATCACGATTTTGACCCGATGGTTTTGTGGTTCCTACCTTTCACATCCAATGTCGTAAGGTTGGGATGAATAGTGAGAATGTACCGGTTCGGTTTGACATTGTTCGGTAACGTTGGTAATAGCCAAGGAAACGGCTGACCGTTGGTTGCGATCGGTTGAAATGGTTCCGAACTGTTATAGCCATCGGGTACGTACCCGGGAGGTATTTTTCCAGCACATGGACACACTGTTGAAAATTGTACAAAACGGAAATACATCCAACGAACATTGAGTACTACAGTTTAGTTTTATAAATCGAATGCATGAATATTATATACCTGATTGTGGACCTGCGTAGGCTATCACCAACGCCGTTGCTACCATATTCAAAAGAGAAAGAGTAATATGAAGAATAAGTTATTTGTCACCATTTATGTAAAATTATTAACTGCATCCGATATGATAATTACCAAGCAATGTTCCTAGAACTATCGCCGTGACAAATAGCGCTCGTTTCTGTGAACAAACGGCCACTCCGTCACGAACCGGCCGTGACGAGCTATCGCCACCTAGAAAGTGTTAAAGATAGTTTATATTAAAAATATTTGCTAATTGTTTGATTGGTAGCATTTTGAAATCGAAAGATACTTCAAGATCTTTGCTATTTTGTACACGTGAGTAACGAATTAATCGAAAAGCACGAAATTACTTAACAATCAGTAGCTGCACAATAGGCATATTTAGCATCTTATAATAAAGAAACAGAAACAACTAGATACAAAGTATAACGGTATTACAGATGAAAACGATTTTTTGTTGTCGTAGATACCTGTAAGGAATGCATCGTCGTCAGAGTCTGGCTCCGTCATGCCAATGCGTTCTCTTCGCCACGGTTTATTGTTAGGGCCTCCACTGCCGACTACCGATACTTTGACGGGGCCCCCCTTTCTTTGCTCGCCAGCCAATACGGCGGCTGCTTGGAACACTGGTTCGCGGTTGGTATGAGATGGTACAACTTAAATTAAAACAATCTACCCCGCGGGCTCTGTTGAAGCTCTAATTGTGGCGAGGTAGCTTTGCGATTGTCGTGTGCCACGTTAATGAAAGGTTGAAACAAACTGCGGACTGGCAGTTCATGCTATGCTTTTCAAGGATCTGATGTAGCTGATGCTGCCGCTGCTGCTGCTGCATGCAATGTAGGACTAGGCGCGTATACTCCAGGCCACATTCAAGAATTAAAATGTAAATAACTGTCACAGCACATTCGGTGTACTACGAGAGCTCAATCACACTATGGAGGCTTACATGCCTTCAATGCGCTTTATCCTAACATACACGTTGAAATAGTTGACTTCCAAATTACCTATGGTTTAACCTTAGTTTAACAAGGACGAAATAGTCAAATAATGGCGTACTGAGCTAGCTTTCAGCTTGTTATGTTGGACACCTGCTTCCAGGCTAGCATGGGTACGCTTGAACCAGAGGTAGCACTACACCATGCGATAGTTAGCCCAAACACGATGGCTGTTGGAGCAACCTTTTCAATTGCAGTTTACTGCCCACTGATTGGAAGTGGACATCACTTTTCTAAATGTGTTTGATTTTGTTTTATTTTGTTGGTGATTTTTTTTATTACGAAATATAATAGCTTCCACAACCGTGTACTCCAGACTAAAAGCTTATCGGTCGGCCATTGCAGTGAGACAGCGGTAGCACACGCGTATCAGAGCAAGGAGAAACTGTCGGACTCCTGTTTTTCCATACACAGTAACTTCTCACTGCGTATCCTGGTGTAATTTGCACCGCTGCTAAACGCTTGCCCGGAAGCAAGAGGTAACGTCAGGTAACTACTAATTTAGAGGATGCTTCACTCCACACAAATCACAACTCCTCAGACTGCACTGACGACCAGAGAAGGCCATCTAGTATAAATAGAAGGACGGAAGTGTACTGGAGAGAAGCGTTCCATTTATTTGCAGAGGACGACTGGCTAGGATGATAGGGAATCTGTCAATATTTTTTCACATTTCTACATTTACACATCCACTGGACATGCGCACCGTGAGGTATGAACATTGTAGCGTGCCATGCTAGAGTGTCGAGCAATCATCCTAAGCAAACCTCAACTCACATACACACATACACACGGGCAGACGCTGCGTGAATGTGTGCGTGCTGTGTGACATTACGGCCATAGCACAACGTGCCGGTGTGTCGGTGTTGGTGTTCTGGCCAGAAGCATTTCCTTTTGCCATCCACACGCGAACAGAAAAAACATAGAGGTAACCAGAATAGCAACAGAATAATGAAATGGAACTAATAGGGAAATGACACCAATCTAGCGCATCCGGCTGTACATACTGTACAACGGAGCGTAATTAAAATCGTAAAAATGTAGAAAAATGGCCAAGATGTGGAAAAAGACACAAAATCTGAAACGACTTGCAAATACTTGCCGTAATAGCATACTATCTTGGGAATCTCAATTTGATTTGCGAACATACTTACCAAATTTATTTATGCCGTTTCTTTTCTTGCCTTCCGTCTCCGAAAGCTTGTCCATCCCTCCCAACGGCTCCAACTCAACGCTCTCGGCCATGGCCACTTTATAGTCGTTTCTCCGTTTCATTGTGCTATCTTTGTGTGCCGTTATTATTCAGCAGGTTTGGTTTGGTCACGTTTGCCGGCAGTTGGAGTCTGTAGTGCCGCGTAGTAAGGTGAATATTCTCCGAAGGGTTCGTTTGAGAACTTAACCAATACACCAGAACTTAACCACTCAAAAGGTCCGATAGAGAGGAGACCGGATCCTTACCACCACGGCGAGTTCACGAGGACAGCGACAGCCAATGTGTGCGCCACTGCCGCTCCACTTGTTGATAAACACACGCCGCAAGAGGTAACGTCAGGTAACTACTAATTTAGAGGATGCTTCACTCCACACAAATCACAACTCCTCAGACTGCACTGACGACCAGAGAAGGCCATCTAGTATAAATAGAAGGACGGAAGTGTACTGGAGAGAAGCGTTCCATTTATTTGCAGAGGACGACTGGCTAGGATGATAGGGAATCTGTCAATATTTTTTCACATTTCTACATTTACACATCCACTGGACATGCGCACCGTGAGGTATGAACATTGTAGCGTGCCATGCTAGAGTGTCGAGCAATCATCCTAAGCAAACCTCAACTCACATACACACATACACACGGGCAGACGCTGCGTGAATGTGTGCGTGCTGTGTGACATTACGGCCATAGCACAACGTGCCGGTGTGTCGGTGTTGGTGTTCTGGCCAGAAGCATTTCCTTTTGCCATCCACACGCGAACAGAAAAAACATAGAGGTAACCAGAATAGCAACAGAATAATGAAATGGAACTAATAGGGAAATGACACCAATCTAGCGCATCCGGCTGTACATACTGTACAACGGAGCGTAATTAAAATCGTAAAAATGTAGAAAAATGGCCAAGATGTGGAAAAAGACACAAAATCTGAAACGACTTGCAAATACTTGCCGTAATAGCATACTATCTTGGGAATCTCAATTTGATTTGCGAACATACTTACCAAATTTATTTATGCCGTTTCTTTTCTTGCCTTCCGTCTCCGAAAGCTTGTCCATCCCTCCCAACGGCTCCAACTCAACGCTCTCGGCCATGGCCACTTTATAGTCGTTTCTCCGTTTCATTGTGCTATCTTTGTGTGCCGTTATTATTCAGCAGGTTTGGTTTGGTAACGTTTGCCGGCAGTTGGAGTCTGTAGTGCCGCGTAGTAAGGTGAATATTCTCCGAAGGGTTCGTTTGAGAACTTAACACCAGAACTTAACCACTCAAAAGGTCCGATAGAGAGGAGACCGGATCCTTACCACCACGGCGAGTTCACGAGGACAGCGACAGCCAATGTGTGCGCCACTGCCGCTCCACTTGTTGATAAACACACGCCGCGACGCCGTGGAAATGTTTTGAACTGATGATTCGCGGCGAACTCTTGCGGTTGTCTTGTTTGCCTGTACTAAGCTTTCCGCGACCTACTACTTTCTAACGCTACTGATATGCATGCAGTTACCGGAGTATAAATATGTGTGCGCCCGAAAAATGTGAGCGCGCGCGGTTCCAAAACGGTTCTAATAATACTGAGAGGGAACACGGGTAGAGTTTTCGGTACTAAACAGCCCGGTAATAAGTTGTAAAATGTGAATATTTCCGCGCGGTAAAATTCTTTCCAAACAGCCAAAAGTTGTGTATTAGATATGGTAAGCAGTAAAAAGTACTGAGTAGAACTAGAATGAGGATTGTGAGTATGTGTATGTTTGTTTTCCGTTGTCTAAGTTCCTTTCGAGATCAACCAGCTACCAAAATAACACATGGTCTAGGCAAGGAACACCTTCACTACACATTCTCAAGCAATGTAAATCCAGCGTCTCCGCGTGTTCGGTTTTGGTAATTTCGCTTCGCGTGGCGTTTTTGTACGTCGAAGAAACAACTGTTCGCGGAAGGCACACCACCATGCTCCAAGATTATCGCTCATGTAAAACTATGCAATGTTGTTGGATGCTTTATCGTTTGAACTACACTTTCCCGTACGTGCAAAACTGGTCTAAATTTGGTTCCCGTTGCTGAATTTATCTCGCCGAACTGTTGTTGCTGTGTGATCCGGCACTACTCCCCGCGGACACCCATGGTTTGGCGTGCGTTTTATCCTGCAATTCAATCACCACCAACACTCGTTGACATTTCGGTAGACTGATATTGATTTATCAATAAAATGCGAAGCAGCGTGGCTGAAGGACGAAACGTGCATGGAATTGGCAAAAGTGGCGTCCTGCTGTGCGCATGCTCATTTGCCGAAAATCCTTCATCGGCTCGACTGGCAGCCATGAGGGTTGCTTCAATGGCAAGCCGTTTGGAAGATGTACATACAAATTTAGCGTGCTTAAGCATCATTCCAATTTTGTAATACAACTTGAAATCCGTTTTCAATGAATTACTATAAGAAGATGCCATTTCTTATGGGTTGCGTTATTACTTATGTATGTCTCAGTGGGACAAAGATAAAGTATAAAAATACAGTTGTTTTCAAGAACTTAAAAAATATTAGCATATCCACAACTTGAATGCGTAGTAGGAAACCAAGTTGGTGACAATAGAACGTGACAAAACATTGATCCATCCACACCATTATAACCGTACAATCAAACGTGCTATAATCCACCAGTGACATTTCCCAGAATATGACTTGAATGAAAATACCATGACGCATTTTTATCAGAAGGGAGATAAGAGGGATGCTACGGTTCCAGTGCATCCTTTGAAAGAGTAGGATCAATATAAGTGTATCGACCGTGGAATACAGAGAGATAGAGAGAAAGAGACACAGAAAGAGAGAGAGGCTTAGATTGAAGGGAAAATGCGGAAACTCTAGGCATCGATTGTTTCTGCGTGCACAATTGTCAAATGAGTATTTTGTTTAGTTTGACGAGAAAAGGAGACAGTATCCGAGCGAGGAAGGCACACGCCTACACACACACATACATACACACTAAAAAAATAAGAGCTGGTTGCAAACTGTAAATAGAGAAAAGAGCTAATTCTATGCTGCTTTCGACCGAGGGCATACTTCTGCTACGCTAAGTTCTGTCCGAGGACACCTGGAAAATCTGTCCGTCAGCGTTCGGGTGTTGTGCGGTGCGGTTTTACGTTTTCGGTGTGTCGATTTTGTTTTCTGCTTGTCGGCGGTGCCACTGGACCTCTCCCAAAAACCATACTACACACATTTTCGGACACTCGTCATCCCCACACCCATAT
>KZ072696.1:93112-104587 GCA_002091845.1 Anopheles cracens | reverse complement strand
CCGAGTGAGCGCGTCGGCTTGGTACCAACGGCAGCGGGCCGCCATATTCTCTTTCTTTCTCTTCGAACCGTCCGTGCGGAAGGTCTGACACTCCGTGCCCTGTGAGCTTGAGAATAGAAGAAAACGACCACTGTGGTACCATTAGGAACAGTCTGTATCGGTAGAGAGTGCAAGCGCGCGTGTTAAAGTAAAAACAAGTGCGCCGCCAGTGCTATTGCGAAGAAAAGTATATCTTGGTAGGCGGAGAGCAAATAAAACCGATCAAATTAAAATGGCAGACGTGCAGGAATCGGAAGTGAACGGAGCCAGCCAGGAGCAAGAGAACAGTAACAATCAGCCTCAACAGACGGATCAACAAACGTCCGGCAACGGCACCGCCGAAGCCGCCTCAAACGCGAACGGAAACACGGAAAATCACACAACCCCCGTGCGTGATGACGACAGGTACGTACCAGGCGCTTCTCTTTTCTAGCATGGAGACACACATTTCACACGGCACGTCGTGCAAAAAAAAAATTTCACGGCTGAAATTTGAAATGCACGTTATAGCTATTCGTGTCTTTTGGTATGTGTTTAGGATTGCTGTTAGGGCTCTATTGTTTTCTTTTATATTTATTGTTCCTTCTCTCTACTATGAATGCACCTCCACTGTAATCACTTTGATGCTGCCACACATTCTATGGTGGCAGTTCAAAGCTGCTGTTATAGTTGTATTTGTTTGGTGCTCAGTGTTTCTGAGGTTTTAAGGACCACTCCCTCGGTACAGATTAAAGCAAATCCAACTTGGGTGGAACGATTTCATTATTGAGTGGGACGAATTCATGTAACACTGGGAACTGTTCAAGAATCGATGATTTATTTATTTATTTATTTGTTTATTGAATTAACGGCCTGGCCAATATGAAACATTATGTAATTTAGTTTTGTGAGGAAAGCACAGCAATTAACACATCTATCCTTAATAAATAAGAAACTTTAGTATGCGTTGGTTCTCCGAGTAGCAGGTTGTCGAAACTAGGGTAAAATTCAACGGATTATTTGTTTTTCATTTGAAGTGTTACCATAATCTGTCCAGTTTGCTTGAAATCCAAGCGTGCGGGGAAAGTTTTCTTGCACTACAGCGGAAGTCACACTTTACGTTGGCAACGCCGGGTACGGTGCGTCATTAGCATACTTCTGGTTGTAAATGTGTGTGTGTGCTCTTCCGTAAATGACATAAGAACAATATAACCATAAAACCAACCAAAAACCATGCCAAACAATTGTTGCGAACCCAGCGTGTTTTTTTTTTCTATCTCGAAACCAAAGCAAAAAAAAATCATTCTAATTTAAATGTAACCACTAGTTTCTCTTGCGATTAGCAGGATTAAATTTAAAATTAAGTAACCAGAAAAAAATCCTAAAAAAAAACGTAAATTTCACACAAGCATTGGTACGCTGACATCTTATCATTGTCGTCGTGGTGTACAACCGTTGCCAATATGCCTTTGTGTGCGTAGGTTTCACGACGAGGAACCCCTTTTGTTGCGCTCGATTCATCTATCGAAGCGCCATCTAGTTCGTTGCCGCTTCCGGCGAAGCGTCAAACTAGACAAACCTCTCACGCACGCATGCTTCTGTCAAAAAACCACGCAGTATGTTTATCTCCTACCCGGCGAATTTATGCCTGTGCCTTTGGCAATGAGAATTTATAGTAAAATTGCTGTTGTCTCATTTATGCACGTACTTACATTAATGCTGAGTAAAAATTAAGATTATTACAAGTTGTTGTAAGTAACATTTGTTTAAATATAAAACTCAGAGAACTGTCAAAATCACAAATTAACACGTGCTGTGAAGAATTGCTGTATTACTATGCTCAACTCAGTCAATCGTTGCAAAACACGCTTTCTAATAATGAACAAACCTCTCCCAGACTCAAAGTTGTCTCATGAGGCAAGGTTGATGCTACTCTCCGCCCCTTCTCTATTTCTTTGCTGCGAAAAAAATAATAACTATTCAAACTATTGTGTTTCATTACTGTGCGAGATATAAAAACTCAGTGATATGTTCCAGCGGCTCCTGCTGTTAGTTTTTAGTGTTATTTACTCGTTCACTGCCTAGTTGCAAACACCTCTCCACAAGCAAGTTTTGTATGCAGCCGCACGCGCGCGCGCCTTCCCAACCTTCAAAGAAGAAATGTAGACACTAACCGCCATTGCCCTTCAAATGTGGAAATCATCATCGAATCGCGTGCTTGTTGGTCGGAATATCGTAACAGTAGCGTACCTTCTTCCCCGGCGCAATCAAGTAACGAGTCAAATGGAAGGCCCATCTCTTTCTCTACCTCCGAGCTGTGAAATTACTGAGCACACCGCCACCACGCCACACGAGCACGAACCGATCGTAACCGCAAATAACTCATTTGGAGGAGCTCTCGAAACACGCGCGTTTGCCTAGTAATCCGTGTTGCCAAAACCGGGGCCGGCCATCATAGAGAACTGTACGGTGTATCGTCTGAACCGAAAGCAATGCATATTCGATGAAAAAAAAAATCCAATCAAACACCTCCATGAACAAATAAACACCCATTTCCTGGCTAATATAGAGCGAACGACTAATATTGTTCCTCTCCGACAGGTGTTGAGAGAGAGTGCGAACAGTGCCTGAACACTGAGGACATCGGAATGTGATAGAGAAGAGAGAAGAGAGAGAGAGTGTTGGGGATTCTGCACCAGGATGTGCACGTGAGACGATGGTATTTATGCTAACATAAATGACATAAGAACAATATAACCATAAAACCAACCAAAAACCATGCCAAACAATTGTTGCGAACCCAGCGTGTTTTTTTTCCTTAGGGATACTTTTTCGTGCGTTTCGTTCTAAGAGGGAGACATGACTGTACATTTTCGTCCCAGCTGGTGGATTTATGCGCGCGCGTGCGCACGCACCCTTCTTCAGCTGTGCATCGATAGGGGGGAAAGCGTGTGTTAGAAGGGATGGGATCTTACTGAGCGTGTGTTGAATTGAACAGACATCAGCGCGCTAGTTACAGCACGGAAAGGGTTACTTTTTCGAAGTTCGAAATGCCGGTGGATGAAGGATTTTTTTCTGGTTACTTAATTTTAAATTTAATCCTGCTAATCGCAAGAGAAACTAGTGGTTACATTTAAATTAGAATGGTTTTTTTTTTGCTTTGGTTTCGAGATAGAAAAAAAAAACACGCTGGGTTCGCAACAATTGTTTGGCATGGTTTTTGGTTGGTTTTATGGTTATATTGTTCTTATGTCATTTATGTTAGCATAAATACCATCGTCTCACGTGCACATCCTGGTGCAGAATCCCCAACACTCTCTCTCTCTTCTCTCTTCTCTATCACATTCCGATGTCCTCAGTGTTCAGGCACTGTTCGCACTCTCTCTCAACACCTGTCGGAGAGGAACAATATTAGTCGTTCGCTCTATATTAGCCAGGAAATGGGTGTTTATTTGTTCATGGAGGTGTTTGATTGGATTTTTTTTTTCATCGAATATGCATTGCTTTCGGTTCAGACGATACACCGTACAGTTCTCTATGATGGCCGGCCCCGGTTTTGGCAACACGGATTACTAGGCAAACGCGCGTGTTTCGAGAGCTCCTCCAAATGAGTTATTTGCGGTTACGATCGGTTCGTGCTCGTGTGGCGTGGTGGCGGTGTGCTCAGTAATTTCACAGCTCGGAGGTAGAGAAAGAGATGGGCCTTCCATTTGACTCGTTACTTGATTGCGCCGGGGAAGAAGGTACGCTACTGTTACGATATTCCGACCAACAAGCACGCGATTCGATGATGATTTCCACATTTGAAGGGCAATGGCGGTTAGTGTCTACATTTCTTCTTTGAAGGTTGGGAAGGCGCGCGCGCGTGCGGCTGCATACAAAACTTGCTTGTGGAGAGGTGTTTGCAACTAGGCAGTGAACGAGTAAATAACACTAAAAACTAACAGCAGGAGCCGCTGGAACATATCACTGAGTTTTTATATCTCGCACAGTAATGAAACACAATAGTTTGAATAGTTATTATTTTTTTCGCAGCAAAGAAATAGAGAAGGGGCGGAGAGTAGCATCAACCTTGCCTCATGAGACAACTTTGAGTCTGGGAGAGGTTTGTTCATTATTAGAAAGCGTGTTTTGCAACGATTGACTGAGTTGAGCATAGTAATACAGCAATTCTTCACAGCACGTGTTAATTTGTGATTTTGACAGTTCTCTGAGTTTTATATTTAAACAAATGTTACTTACAACAACTTGTAATAATCTTAATTTTTACTCAGCATTAATGTAAGTACGTGCATAAATGAGACAACAGCAATTTTACTATAAATTCTCATTGCCAAAGGCACAGGCATAAATTCGCCGGGTAGGAGATAAACATACTGCGTGGTTTTTTGACAGAAGCATGCGTGCGTGAGAGGTTTGTCTAGTTTGACGCTTCGCCGGAAGCGGCAACGAACTAGATGGCGCTTCGATAGATGAATCGAGCGCAACAAAAGGGGTTCCTCGTCGTGAAACCTACGCACACAAAGGCATATTGGCAACGGTTGTACACCACGACGACAATGATAAGATGTCAGCGTACCAATGCTTGTGTGAAATTTAAGTTTTTTTTCATCCGTAATGTGATTTTGGAGACGAGAGAAAACGCCAAGAAATGTACAATATACGCTACTGTATTCCAAACACTTGTATAAGACAGAGTTAGTGCTTCCAATATGCTAGAATGAAAATAAAACGGCGTACAATACACGACCGGCACAAAGCGTATCGATGTGTTGTGTTCGAAGCAAACGAGGGATGGCGGTTTGCTCGCGCTACTAAAGCTGTATTGGTGGCACGATGATACAGCGAACTTCTTTGTCGCATATTTTTCTCAGAAAATTTCAAATGATTTTTACGTATCTCCACATCGTGAAAGGCAGCTTTTTGCGAATGTTATATATCACGGATACATGTACACCCCTTCAAGCCAGGGCGATAATCCGAGTGATGATTATTTGAGTAGTAAAAATCAAGATTATTGATCATCCAGCTGCGGCTCATGAAGAGAATGAGTAGGCGATGATGAAATTCTAGAAGCGTTCGTGTTTTTTCGACGCAGTATTTACGGGTAATGACGGGCTCAATGGTGAGCTAACAGTTTGCCGCGTCTTGCAGTATCGTACTATCAGGTTTGCTCGCACTGTAAACCGCCAAGCTACAACAGAAGGAACTAGGAACCGTTCTGAGAACTCAATGCCCGCCATTTTGAGAAAGAGAACAGAGGTTGATGATGCTACCACCCCGCCCCGCTGGAGACTTTCCACAAGTGTGTTCACCTAATACAAATAGAAGCAATTTGACTCGGTAACAATCTAAAGCCGGTGGGTGTAAAAGGATTCGTTCGAAACCGCGTGTCTTGAGAGAGAAAAAAAACGGACGGAAATTTTAGACCGAAGCAAATTGGTACACCGCCGATGTTCTTGTGTGAAAAGCAAACAGAGGGAGATAAACGTAACGCATCCGGGGGCGCGCATCATTTACAATTAAAACAACGCAAAAAGAAGGGCGCACGAGAAAAGTGAGGTTAGAGTTATCGCCCGTCCGCCCGGGGAGAGCGGTACATTTTTTTCTGGAATGGAATGTTTTTTTTGTGTTTTCTCTCGGTTTTCGTTACAATTATTTTAAATTTAATTTATATATTGTCGAAAACGTACACAGGACAAACTAAACATTAAGTTAAAGATATATAAATATATGTAACGTAAAAGTAAAGTAAACGTTTGACAAACCATAAGTGAGGGGTGGTGGTAGTGATGGGAGGGTGGAGGTGGTATAGTGCAATGGGTTGGGGGTGGGTGGCAGGCACGCAGGCGCATAATGCCGGACGAAATCTCGCTGGCGCTGTTTCCAGCCAAACAATGGCTAAATACAGACAGACGTATAATAGGCCAGCACATGCAAAAGAATGTCTCCCTTTTAATCACGAACGCACGAACTTATGACACGTATCCCTGTCCAACAGTGACTATGTATTTCAACGAAGCTAAGCTAAGAACCTACATCTCGCTGTTCGAAAACCCGTATTCGAAATAATCACGATCTTGTTCCATCTTGAAGAGACATGACTTTTAACACTTCGGTGGCATGTTCACAACCCTATATGTTTTCAAACGATGACGTTTATCGTGTTATTGGTAGATAGATCCAATCGTTCTTGAGCGATCACGATTTTAAAAAGATTTATATGACATGCCTTCGATGCTTTCAAGACACCATCTCGATTATTTTTCCTGGTCAAAATATGAATTCTATTCTTCTTCTGCTTTCTCCTACTTAAAGGTTACTCCGCCGGAAGCTACATGACAGGTCGTGACATGACCAGTTCCTACCGGAACAATTACGAGCTGATCGCACAATCTAGGCAGATCTAGGCAGGCTTCTCGAGTCTCTCGCGAGTCTTCATCTGGGCGGATTGATCGTCATTGCTGAGGGGTATATTTACTCGCATGGCACGCTGCGTGCTACCGGCGCGCTTAGGGATACTTTTTCGTGCGTTTCGTTCTAAGAGGGAGACATGACTGTACATTTTCGTCCCAGCTGGTGGATTTATGCGCGCGCGTGCGCACGCACCCTTCTTCAGCTGTGCATCGATAGGGGGGAAAGCGTGTGTTAGAAGGGATGGGATCTTACTGAGCGTGTGTTGAATTGAACAGACATCAGCGCGCTAGTTACAGCACGGAAAGGGTTACTTTTTCGAAGTTCGAAATGCCGGTCCCCCCCCCAGGACCTTATGTTTGGTGGCATCACTGCGGCTAGCGTGTCCGGAAACTGCTGAGAAAACACACAGCCAGAGCGGGCCCACTCATTATGCTCTTTTTTTTTTTGCTGTACGTTTAACTTAAACTTATTGTCAACCATGGGAAGCAAAACAAAAACATGAAAACTCTTAATAAAAATCTTCAACGCATTTGTTGTGTGCGGGGTCAAGCATTTTTCACGTAGTTTTATTATACGAGCTGTTCAAACATTTGTTCTCAATGTCTAAAACCGATCGAATCCTCTGCTCTGTTTATTACACGCTGCTATTTGTTTATCGATTAACTTTAAGACAACAACAAAAACAATAAAAATTTTACTATCCATTGTATATTAAAGATTAAATATTCTAATTCGTAAATTTTCATCCACTTTTCCAGAAAATTATTCGTTGGTGGACTAAGTTGGGAAACGTCAGACAGTAATATACATTTTTCTTTTTTAAATTCAATATTTTCTTAACTAATACAAAGTATATTCCTATTCAATAGATATATACATATATATATTTATATATCTAGTATTCATAAAAAAAAAAACAAAACAGTCTCTCTATTTTTACCAAACAAAACGATGCAGTTTTACTAATTCCCGTTTTGTTCACGATCCAATGTTTTCTCCTCATCGTTTTTTTTTACACATCTCAAATCATGCTTTGTTCTTAGTTTGTTTCAATTACCATGCCGATTTTCCTTTTTCCTTGCAATCCTCATTACTTTATCATTCCTATTTTTTTCCACGCTCCCTTCCTGTGCTTTTTCATACTGCGTTGTTTTCTTTTGTAAACATATTCCAGTTCCAAAATCCTTCCAGCGAGAGAGAGAGAGAGAGATTACTCACTCCCGCTTCCTTTGCCTTCATGTTCCCTCTATTCAAACCCAGTATTACGTACGCTTTAGTTTTTCTAACATCGATACAAACGAAAAAACAAAACAAAAACATCCATATATCCTCCCCCATTAACTAGAATCCCAAATTCGAGAATTGTGCGGCTTTTTTGCGCGATTTGGAAGCGAGGAAGACTGTGTTCTTATACACACGTTTCGTTGTTCTTTTCATCTCGCGCTCGATTTTTTTCCTGCGTAGAGGAGCTCAAGGAACACTTCAGCCAGTACGGTGACATCGAGAGCATCAATGTGAAGACCGACCCGAACACTGGCCGCTCGCGCGGTTTCGCCTTCATCGTGTACAAGAGCGCCGACTCGATCGATAAGGTCGTGTCGGCCAGCGACCACACGATCAACGGCAAGAAGGTCGACCCGAAGAAGGCGAAGGCCCGCTACGGCAAGATCTTCGTCGGCGGCCTGACCGCGGAGATCAGCGACGAGGAGATCAAAACGTTCTTCGGACAGTTTGGCAACGTAAGTTTCTCGTATTATAACGCGCTCCGGGCTCGTTGCAATAAAGGCACACGGTACGATTGGACATGATGATACTCCATAAATCAGTTCTGCTTATGAAACGCTCTGATTAGAACTTCACCAAATCTAAGCACAAAACTTCTGAGAACGTCCAATCACAGACCAAACACGATCTTGCCTCTCTTTTGCTGCTGTAAATAATCGTGCATAGTGTATGTTTTTTTTTTTCGAAGCGAATGTACTAATCCGTTTGTTGTATCGGGTGGCTGACGTTTTCCTGCAGATCGTGGAGGTGGAGATGCCGTTCGACAAGCAGAAGAACCAGCGCAAGGGTTTCTGCTTCATCACGTTCGACTCCGAGCAGGTGGTGAACGAGCTGCTGAAGACGCCGAAGCAGACCATCTCCGGCAAGGAGGTGGACGTGAAGAAGGCGACCCCGAAACCGGACAACATGGGCCCGATGGGCCCGATGGGTGGCCGCGGTGGCATGCGCGGTCCGCCACCGCGCGGTATGCGCGGCGGACGCGGTGGACCAGGCGGCCCGAAAGGTGAGTTATGCGCGACGAGCAAGGAAAAGGGGGCAGCCTGTGGGGGTGCGGTGAAACGCTCCACGCGTTGGATGTTGTTAATGAGCTTCTTTTTTTTTAAATCAGTTTGCATACTTCAGGAATCTTCATTTGAAACATGCCTCAAAAGACGTAAATTAATCATTCTGGCCTTATTTATTTGTTTATTTCGTTTATTTCAATTCGTTGTTCTTTATTATATTCATTGAAGCAAATAATTCATTGCAAATCGTTCCTAATGGTGAATACAAATGGGGAGGATCTTCTCTAGCATATAAAGAAGGATTTTAGGGATATTTATAGAAGGCAAAATTGAAATGCTACAATTAGAAAATGTTTATAATCCTTTCGACTGAATCCCCAAGGCAAATGCAAGCTGATTAGCAAGCGTAGTTAACACATCCACGTGTGGTGCGTTGATGTAGATGTGTAGAAATGCGTGACTGCACTGTTTTCAAACATGATGATACTCCTTAAATCAGTTCTGCTTATGAAAGACGCTGATTAGAACTTTACCAAATCTAAGCACAATAATATTCTGAGAGCGTTCAAGAACGCGCCATTTGCTTCCTTCCCCCAAGAGCATCCCCAAGAGCTGACCGTTTACTGATCATTTCTGTTGTGTTACTCTTTCATTTTTTATCCCGAACCCCGAAACGCGCGCGGCACCGGCAGGCGGCTACGGACAGGGCTGGGGCGGACAAGGATACGGCGGATACGGCGGTTACGGACAAGGCTATGGAGGCGGATACGGTGATTATGGTTACGATTATTTGGGGCGATGGTATGGAGGCTACAATAATGGTGGATACGATTTGTCCGGCGGCTATTACAATAATAGTGGCCGCGGCAAATTCAACAACCGCCTGCCGAACAAACACCATTAAGAGAGAGAGAGAGATCCCCCCCATGACTAGTGCATAAATTGCATTTTGTACGTTGCTTTTGTGTGGGGTTGTTGCTAATAACTTCCACCAGTAATGTGTTTCCATAGTAAATTAGAGATTGTTCTGTGCTCAGGGTTTGGTTTTGCTTTGGAGCAATTTTTGCTTTGAAACACCGGCTGGAAAACGAATCGGGTTAGACTAGGCAATAGGCTAGACTATTGCCCAACTGCAATCACAAGTATTGCTCAGATATAACTCTAACCATTATCAGACAAAAAACGCAAAAAAAGATTGATGTTTTTTGTTGTTGGTGGCCTGCTTGTGAAGCAAACTCTGCTCGAAAAATAAATCGTTTCCTGGCGCATAGTAAAACAACCTTTGACAAACCCCCCCCCCCCCCCCCTTCCCTTCTCCCCCTTCCTCCACAAACTCCCCAAGTGCGTACAGAGCATTGTTACGTGTATTTACATGAAAAACATGGACAAAGAGCATACAAAAAATATTCAAGGATAGCGTTGATCACGATAATGTAATACTACCCACCACTACCACCACCACCACCATCTATCCTCTATCCGTTTTACACAATAAGAAAAGGCTGGTTATATAAAGTGCGTGGTGTGTGGAACTATGTGGTTCTAAAATAGTATAATGAGGATTGCGTGCGGAACGAAAAGGAAGAAGGAGTCCCCAGGTACAGTAGGGAGGAAAAGTGTGCGAGGGAACACAACGAAAAGAGAAGCTAGAGGCAAAACCTCCAAGTAACAACTGGAAAAAAAGGCATAAAAAGAGGGTGGCAGATGGCGGGAAAAAGTAGGAGGGGGATCAAACTAGTAGAAGCGGAAAATACTCTACTAGACGCGGAAGAGGGAAGAACGCGAGCGAGTAGGTTTCTCAAAACATGCAAGACAAACAACCAAACGGAAACGGGGAAAGAAGGAAGTGCGGTTAGGAAGGAAGGAATCAAGCCTATCCTTACCCCCCAACACGCCCATCTCTCCCCCCCTCTCCCCCATCACACGCACACGTACCCCGGCTAAGTGGAGAAGCAGAGGAGGAAGAAGTAGCAGGAGCAGCTGCAAGTATATCTTACACTCACTCCCCCGACCAGTAAACGCATACACTACCCAACACTTTTCGGCCCCTCTCCCCTTAACATACGATTGAACTTTGCTTTAGCTCCCCCCGAACTGATTCACAGCATCCTTGTGTAGCTGTGCAGGGGGGAGAATCTTTTGTTTTGTCCCTTTCGATTTTAACTTTATGTTTTTTTTTTACAACAGCCAAACATAGGGCAGGTAGTAGGGTAGGTAGGGCAGGATAACACCACTTGACACGTATATTGTACTTGAACAAGCACATTTTACAAGAGACGGAGCCCCTATGTTCAGCAACAAGTAGCTTTTTAATCATAAATATTCTTTTGTTAATGTAAAACAAACGGTCTATTCACCTTATGAGCAACAACCATCATCATCAAACGGGCACCTCTCTGTCTCCTATCCGTGCAATATATCTCGATAGAGGTGAGGATGAGCGTTTCTATCGTTTGACTTGTTTTTTGTTTGCCCACAAGCTGGACAACATAAATAAGCATAAGGCAATAGGTAACAAGAGCTAAGTGAGCGTATCTTGGGTCTTGGTGTGCTTTGACACACGAGTGCTGGTAGCCTTCTCGACATCCACGACCCACCCGAGTCGTGCCTAGTTGATCTTCATGTGCTAAATGACAGCTAAACTAGAGACATTCGCTCAAGTCGTGGCACGGTTCAATTACTATCATTTGGCTCATTGTGGGCGGTTGTTGCGCACACGCGTATTTCAGTTCTTCTTGTCTACATAATATCT
>KZ072696.1:62488-73720 GCA_002091845.1 Anopheles cracens | reverse complement strand
CGTGTCGCCCATCATGCGCAGCGGTATGCAGGCCAGGATCAGAATGTTCGAGATCAGGAAGATCGCCTTCGCCGGTGCTTGGCTCTGGGAGGTGGAACAGCGCAAGAAACGAAGAAAAAGGTTAAGCGTCTGACAGGGGAGGGGCAAGTGGTGAGGGTGCTCATCCCTACCAGTGACTTCAGGAAGGAGAACAGGCCCTGGTTCTTGATCTCGTCGCCCTGCTGCAGCACGACGTAGCTCAGCACGCCCATCACGGTCGACACCTCGAAGCCGTACCGCACCCATGTGCTCAGATCGATGTCCTCGTCGGGGGATCCACCCCCGGCCGGCTCACCGGTGTCCGGCCCATCGTCCCCCGCGGGCGGCCCACCGGCCCCGTCCCCGTCCCCGCCGTCGTCCTCGTCGTCGTCGGCGAAGACGCGGGCCGGGCGCATGTACACCGAGCACGACAGACAGAACAGGTGGATGGCGAGGATGAGCAGCCGCTTCAGGAACTGGTTGCGGGCGAACGTCTTCCACTTCTCGTCCAGCAGCCGCTCGACGATGCCCCCGTCCAGCATGTTCAGGTGCTCCTCCTTCGTGCCGTTCAGGATGATGAACAGCGCCGAGTTCCAGTTGGTGCTGCCGTCCGGCATCAGCGTGTCGAGCGCGTTCAGCGGGTACCCTGAGCAGGTGATGTTGCTGTACCGCCAGAACTCGCGCGCGGACAGCTCCAGCATCTCGCGGAACACCTCGTCGCGGCCGAGCCGGCAGGCGAGCGTCAGCGGCGTCAGGCCGGCCGCGTTCACGATGCCGTTCTTGCACGGCAGCTTCGGGTGGCGCAGCGCGTACCCGAACATGTCGAGCTTGTCGCACACGACCACCATGTGCAGGATCATGTTGCCGAAGCTGTCCTGCGCGTTCGGGTCGGCGCCGCACTCGAGCAGCAGGTTGTAGACGGACTCGTTCGCGCAGCAGGCGGCCCACGCGAGCGGGTACTCGCCGAGGTACGCGAGGCCCTCGTAGTCGGTGGTCTTGACGGGGCGCAGGCCCTGCTGGTCGCGCGGCAGGAAGAACCGGCCGGTCGCCCGCTGCGAGACGTCCGCGCCGGCGTCGATCAGGTCGCCGACCAGCTCGTTGTTGCTGTACGCGATCGCGAGGTGGAGGGCGCTCGCACCGAGGTACTCCTCGCCCTCCATCACGTCGATCGCCTGCTCCGGGAAGACACGCAGCAGTATGCGGGCCAACCTGCAACGACGAGCGCAAGCGTGGGGTTGTAAGTTTTGAGGTGTGCAGGCTAGCCTGCCCTGGTGCCGCACGCACGTACTTGGTGTGGATCTTCGTGTCGCATATAATCAGCACGTGCAGCAAACTCTCGCCCAGCAGACCGCGGTACTGCATCTGCCAGCACGCCTTGTGGTCGACCCACTTGCTTAGGGGATCGTGCGGTGACAGGGACGCCTCGATCGGGATGATAACCTACCAGCGAGCGAGCGAGCGAGAGAGAGAGAGAGAGAGAGTTAGCGATACTGTGCAAGTTGATTGCGGTGCCACCCAGCGCCCGTACCTCATGGTTGTCCATGTACTTCCAGCGCAGGTACTCCGCCCGGTTGATGATCTGGCCGCGGCCCTTGTTGTACATGAACACGCCGAACTGCTCGCGGATCAGCTGCTCCACCGCTTTCTGGCCACCGATCTGGAACGCGTCGATCAGATCGCCGCCCCGCTTGTAGTTGGCCATCTTGTACAGCAGACACTGGTTGGACGCGGAGGCGGACTGGGAGATGACCTGGTCCAGTATCGCACCGCCTTGCGGCATTTTGCGCTTCTTGCGGCAGAACCGCAACGGGTCGAGGTGCACCATCGCGCCGAGGCTGCGGTAATATCTTCACTCTCTCCCGATATCTTTCCCGACGTTCCCGGCGGCTACGTCGAGTGCCTACTGCGGTGGAGTTTTTGCGCTGCAGCGAGCAGTTGTGCTTGCGTAATGCGCCACGGCTCCCTGCAGTGTGCGTTCGCATGGCAACGGCACGGTTCGATCCAACAAACGAACTAGGTGTTTGCTCGCCAAGGATGTCGCTGTGATGGCAACGGATAACGGCTGGCGGGAACGATTCGAGTTCTGGTTTATAAGCAGACACAGCAACAGATACGCCAGGGGAGAAGGAACGCGGGCTGTGCGGGTTGTTTTGATTGCATTTTACTTCCGGTAGTTCGGGGTTTTTGAGGTGCTTGCACCATAACAACCATTTCTTGGTTAGGCGTCAAACTTACTTACTGCCTCAAGACGCTAGGGGAAGGTTTGATCAGTGCTCCCCTCCTATCCCAAACATACCAAGGAAGAACCAAACGGGTCGTTATATTGCTGTGTAAAGAAACATCTCTTGAGAAAATATCAAGCCTCAGGTAGTGCTGCTCGTAGAGTGCGAGATGTGGAGAGATATTCAAGCGGTCTATAACGTTTTTTTTCTCTGTAGCAAACTTGTGGAACTTGTCGAAGCTTGTGGAAGCTTTCCCTCACTACCCTGGCTGTTATCAATTTTTGAGTGACGCCTCCATCGCACTCCAGCGGGCTCCAGTCGTCATCAGCGGCATGTTTAAATTTAACTCGCTCTCTCCCGAGAATGATGGGGCAGAAAGCGTTATCGTTCGTTTGGCGTTAATGATTGATTTTGATAAACCGGGCGCAACGATGATATCATAACGAGCGCGCACAGTTTTGGGCAAAGTGCGCACACAGAAACACCGAAGCGAACTCATCAACTCGCGCGGTGTAAACCTGATAAGCGTTATCGCCGGTGCCGTTTTCGTCGACTGCACCTGGCTCGATTTAAGGTAGCGCTTGTGCGTCCGGTGCGACAGTAGTGGTTGTGGCTTCGGGGTGCGCACTATCCGGTCACCGGTCGGCAAAAAAAGGAAAACGAGAAGCGAGCCTCATCATGGTGGTCGCGAAAAAGTGGATCTACGTGAAGCCGTTCGACGGTCTGCCGAAGGATGAGAACTTCCGGCTGGAGGAGGAAACGCTGCCGGAGCTGGCCGAGAACGGTAAGGGCCGTGCGGGTTGCGGAAACCCGCAGCGCCTGTGACGCTCGATTCTACCGCGGTTTTTTCTCGCTCACGCAGAGTTCCTGGCCGAGGCGGAGTTCCTCAGCGTCGACCCGTACATGCGCCCGTACATGGCCAGCTACCCGGCCGGTTCGGTCATGATCGGCGGCCAGGTGGCGAAGGTAACGGCGAGCCGGAACGCCCAGTACCCGGTCGGTGCGTACGTGTTCGGCAACTTCGGCTGGCGCACGCACACCATCGTCAACCTGGAGCGCGGCACGACCGGCCTGGACGGCAAACCGTACGTGCTGCCGTCGTTCGGTGCGCACCCGCGTTCGCTGGGGCTGGGCGTGCTCGGCATGCCCGGCAACACCGCCTACTTCGGGCTGCTCGAGCTCTGCCAGCCGAAGGCGGGCGAGACGGTGGTGGTGAGCGGGGCGGCCGGTGCCGTCGGCAGCGTCGTCGGCCAGATCGCGAAGATCAAGGGCTGCACGGTGGTCGGCGTGGCCGGCTCGGACGACAAGTGCGCGTGGCTGCGGGAGCTCGGGTTCGACGCGACGATCAACTACCGGACGGTCGGCGCGGACGGGTTCGCGGCCGCCCTCAAGCAGGCCGCCCCGAACGGCGTCGACTGCTACTTCGACAACGTCGGCGGCTACATCTCGGCGGCGGTGCTCACCCAGATGAACCTGTACGGGCGCATCTCCGTGTGCGGCACGATCTCGAACTACAACGAGGGCCGGGCGCAGGTGGCCGACCCGCAGCGCGAGTTCGTGTTCAAGCAGCTGCGCCAGGAGGGCTTCATCGTGACGCGCTGGGCGAAGCGGTGGATGGAGGGCATCGAGGCGAACCTGCGGTGGATCGAGGAGGGCAAGCTCAGCTACCAGGAGACGGTGACGGACGGGTTCGGGCAGATGCCGCAGGCACGGATAACGGCTGGCGGGAACGATTCGAGTTCTGGTTTATAAGCAGACACAGCAACAGATACGCCAGGGGAGAAGGAACGCGGGCTGTGCGGGTTGTTTTGATTGCATTTTACTTCCGGTAGTTCGGGGTTTTTGAGGTGCTTGCACCATAACAACCATTTCTTGGTTAGGCGTCAAACTTACTTACTGCCTCAAGACGCTAGGGGAAGGTTTGATCAGTGCTCCCCTCCTATCCCAAACATACCAAGGAAGAACCAAACGGGTCGCTGTGTATATTGCTGTGTAAAGAAACATCTCTTGAGAAAATATCAAGCCTCAGGTAGTGCTGCTCGTAGAGTGCGAGATGTGGAGAGATATTCAAGCGGTCTATAACGTTTTTTTTCTCTGTAGCAAACTTGTGGAACTTGTCGAAGCTTGTGGAAGCTTTCCCTCACAACCCTGGCTGTTATCAATTTTTGAGTGACGCCTCCATCGCACTCCAGCGGGCTCCAGTCGTCATCAGCGGCATGTTTAAATTTAACTCGCTCTCTCCCGAGAATGATGGGGCAGAAAGCGTTATCGTTCGTTTGGCGTTAATGATTGATTTTGATAAACCGGGCGCAACGATGATATCATAACGAGCGCGCACAGTTTTGGGCAAAGTGCGCACACAGAAACACCGAAGCGAACTCATCAACTCGCGCGGTGTAAACCTGATAAGCGTTATCGCCGGTGCCGTTTTCGTCGACTGCACCTGGCTCGATTTAAGGTAGCGCTTGTGCGTCCGGTGCGACAGTAGTGGTTGTGGCTTCGGGGTGCGCACTATCCGGTCACCGGTCGGCAAAAAAAGGAAAACGAGAAGCGAGCCTCATCATGGTGGTCGCGAAAAAGTGGATCTACGTGAAGCCGTTCGACGGTCTGCCGAAGGATGAGAACTTCCGGCTGGAGGAGGAAACGCTGCCGGAGCTGGCCGAGAACGGTAAGGGCCGTGCGGGTTGCGGAAACCCGCAGCGCCTGTGACGCTCGATTCTACCGCGGTTTTTTTTCTCGCTCACGCAGAGTTCCTGGCCGAGGCGGAGTTCCTCAGCGTCGACCCGTACATGCGCCCGTACATGGCCAGCTACCCGGCCGGTTCGGTCATGATCGGCGGCCAGGTGGCGAAGGTGACGGCGAGCCGGAACGCCCAGTACCCGGTCGGTGCGTACGTGTTCGGCAACTTCGGCTGGCGCACGCACACCGTCGTCAACCTGGAGCGCGGCACGACCGGCCTGGACGGCAAACCGTACGTGCTGCCGTCGTTCGGTGCGCATCCGCGTTCGCTGGGCCTGGGCGTGCTCGGCATGCCCGGCAACACCGCCTACTTCGGGCTGCTCGAGCTCTGCCAGCCGAAGGCGGGCGAGACGGTGGTGGTGAGCGGGGCGGCCGGTGCCGTCGGCAGCGTCGTCGGCCAGATCGCGAAGATCAAGGGCTGCACGGTGGTCGGCGTGGCCGGCTCGGACGACAAGTGCGCGTGGCTGCGGGAGCTCGGGTTCGACGCGACGATCAACTACCGGACGGTCGGCGCGGACGGGTTCGCGGCCGCCCTCAAGCAGGCCGCCCCGAACGGCGTCGACTGCTACTTCGACAACGTCGGCGGCTACATCTCGGCGGCGGTGCTCACCCAGATGAACCTGTACGGGCGCATCTCCGTGTGCGGCACGATCTCGAACTACAACGAGGGCCGGGCGCAGGTGGCCGACCCGCAGCGCGAGTTCGTGTTCAAGCAGCTGCGCCAGGAGGGCTTCATCGTGACGCGCTGGGCGAAGCGGTGGATGGAGGGCATCGAGGCGAACCTGCGGTGGATCGAGGAGGGCAAGCTCAGCTACCAGGAGACGGTGACGGACGGGTTCGGGCAGATGCCGCAGGCGTTCGTCAGCATGCTGACCGGCGGCAACACCGGCAAGGCGGTCGTCCGGGTGTGAACCGGACGAACCCCCGGCCCCCCTAATAAAGGCTTTTTCTCAGCGGGGAAGCGCACTTTTTAGCAGCGGCACGATTTATTCCGGAAAGAAACATATAAACACATAAACGCAGACACACACAAGCACCCCTCTCCACTCTCTACGAGCCCCGGTACGTGGAGTAGCCGAACGGGTTGAGCAGCAGCGGAATGTGATAGTGTTGCGCCGGGTCCGCCACATTGAACACGATCTGTCAAAAAGCGGGGACAGATAGGGAAACGGCAGTGGAAAAAGGTAAACAAAAATAAGCGCGCCCAAGTAATAAACAAACATGGGGCAGGCAAGCGCACGCACCTCCACGAACGGGTACAGACTGTCGACGCCGCGGCTGCGGAAGTACGAACCGACCTCGAAGTGCAGCTTGTACACGCCCTTCGCGAGCCCCGGCAGCTGCCCGTCGGCGAAGAAGTTCCGGAAGCGCCCGTCCGCGTCGGTGATGCCGGTGCCGATCTTCGTCCAGGTGTGGCCGGCCGACTGGCTGTACAGCGTCACCGGCACTTCTGCCGCCGGTTTGCCCCGGGTCGTGTCGAGGATGTGCGTCGAAAGGTTCGGCATCGTTTGGCTGGGCCGGAACACGGTTACGGTTGCTGCTCTGGTGCTGTTTCTGCTGCTGCTGCTGAGCACCGACTGACTGATGCTGCTGTCAGCCTGCTAATCGCCGCGCCGCGATGCTCTGACGCGGCGCGCTGAGTACCGTGCGCACACGGCCGGAATCGCAGCTTCTCGGCGGTGGTTTGCTTGCTGATAAGGGAACCGGCTGCTGCGGGACGACGGATGTCCAGGCGAGATGAAAACCGGAGGCTTGCTTCTTTGTTGGTTCAGGTATGTTTATTATCGCATCGGTTGCCTACTGCTATCGCTCTCCTCTCGCCTCTACTGGCTACATGCAGTGATTACAAAGCCTAGCGCCGTCGTGCTGCTGTTATCTCGCCCTGCTATGCACGCGTCCTGACGAGACTTCGAGCGCGCTCACGCATCTCGCCGCGGTTGCCTTATCGGCCTGAGACCCTGTTCTCTCTCTCTCTCTCTCTCCTTCTCCTAGCATAAACAGTATCGCATCATGTTTTTGCAGCGAGCGGTTTCTACTTCATTTCATTTTTTTTTCATTAAAAAAAAAAACAAAACATTCTACTGACCCGCTGGGATGTTCTCTTGCCAACATACTTTCTCCGGCGACATACTCTTGGAACCTTTTTTATATTTTTAGTGCAAAGATATAATAATACGCGTGATCGAGAAAAAAGTGGTTAAATATGTAGTGTAACTGCTTTCCAGCGTACTCTCTTGTGCCGCAGATACCGGATTGAAACCGGTGCCAAATTACGCATGCCGTATTCCGTGGAAAATGCATTTAAAATAAACCTGTCGGATCCCGAGGACGCTACCAGCAGCGGGTTCTGATGCGGATCAGCAGCGCCCCTCGGCCAGGTGCTCCAAATTTTGAATGTAACGGCCAAGCGTCCTTTCCTTCGTACTGATCCTTCTCCCTCCTCGTATCTTCCGTAGCTAGGATGCCTCTGTCACGCGGTCTCGATTGAATTCTTGTTGCAAAATGAAGTGTAAAGGGTGTGTGTTTTTGATTGTATGTGTGGCTAAACGGTTGCGACGGTGGTAGCTGAAAGTAAGACACATCGTAAGGTTAGCCACGTCACAGATCGATCGGGTGGGAGCGTGCGGTTGCGACCGTTTTACCATATTCATCGTCCGTCATGTACGACACAAAAGAAGAAGCGGCTCTGTCGGTCGTCTTGCCGACGGAAGGTTTACGTCCCAGCCCGGACGGTCCGGACTCCGGCATGTCGCGCACGTTGACGTTCGGCGGGCCCAGGGCACCGTAGATGTCGTCCGCCAGCGACGCGGCGATGGGCGTACGGTCGGATTGCGTGCGCGCCAGGACTGTGATAGGGGTGAGCAGGGGCCCCTCTGCGGACGGCAGGTCGTCCACCGGCTTGGTGCGCAACAGGCCCTCGGCCTTGCGACGCAGGGTGCTGACCACCCCGGTGCGCGTGGCGTGCTCGCCGGGCATCTCGGACATCTCGAACGTGCCGGGCATCTCAGGCGAGTTGTTGTGTCTGACACGCGGCGCCTGCGGAATCACGCCACCGTTCAGGTACTGGAACCGGCGGAACTCGCGGAACTTCCGCACGACGAACATCATGCCGAGACAGATCTGGGTCGCGATCGTGCAGCTGGACACGACCAGCAGCTGCGTCGGCAGGCCGTTGCTGCCCGACAGCACGATCACCCCCAAGATGTCGGACAGCAGACCCATGGCGGACAACAGCAGCTGCACGCAGACGACACTACGCTCCCAGTGCGGGCTGACCCGCACCATGTCGAGCACCATTATGAACAGGTAGCAGAAGGCGGTCAGCACCACCAGGAACAGGCCCATTTGCACTGTCGAACGAGAGGCGGAAGGGATACGTTTGTTTAGTGAAGCGATGGACAGGCGTGCACAGGTTAGGCTGCAGCTCTTCTATCGAGCTCCTGACCCTTTTCTAAATACTTTCTTTGTCTACATTTAGATTTTTGACGAATTGTTTGCTTTAAATTAATTTTTAACTGGATGCTACATTGATTTTGTCTTTTTCCGTGCTTTATGTTGCAGATTTTAGGTGTGCCCTCGTCTTGTTGCAGCGGACAGATACCGTAAGCTGAATATGTGTTTATTCTATCTAATTTCAACTAATACTAATAATCCTCTGAACGTTAATCCTTCGCACGGGGCCGATGCATACATGTTCTAGAATGTGCTTTTTTTACAAATTATTTTTCTGAACTTTAAACCGTAATATTCGTTACTAAGAGCACATGAGGAACCATTTTAGCCGAATCTAATCTAGTACTCACAAAAATAACAATTGGAAATGGTTGCTAACTGGTTGCAAAAAAAATGAACGATTTGTACTAAACCTTGTACTAAAACCCAGGTTCGTGCCCGAGCTCGTGGCTGCTGTGTACACACTATTGCTCGAACAATCCGAGCAGTTATCCAAGCCCGCACAACAACCCGAAGGACAAACGAGCAGTTGTACGGGGCAAAATAGCTCGAACATTTATGCTGCTGCTCGAATTTTCCCGAAATCGTGCTGTTTTGCCTATGCGTGGATTTTTTTTTTCATTCTTTTGACGCGTACCGAGGTTTTACGAAGTTGTGGTTCACAAATCAATGACCAAAGTGTTGAGCGTTGAGCACATGAAGGATAAGGAATATGCCGCTCGAGAAGAAGCTCGAGTATGTCCGAGCCAAACAAAATCCAAAAAGAAATTCAACGAAGTCGGAGAGACCTTATCCGACGCTTACGCAAGCTGGGCCAGCTGCTCGAATTGCGTTGGTGCGCGGCTGGGGTTCGGTGCCGGTTTCGTCTGTGCGCCTAAATGTAGACTACGTGTGTTGCACGATCAGGCAAGATCGGGGATGATCGCACTCGGCCGAAAACCAAAACGTTTGTGCTTGGATTACTGTAGCCGCCGCGCGCGTTACTCACCTAGAAGGTTGTAGGTCCCAAAGACAAGGGCCGGGAGGGGCGGCAGGTCATACTGAAATGAAGCAAAACACGGAGAGAGAAGAAGAAGCGGGAATCGTTAGATTTGGTCGCAGTTGGAACGATGTTAATTTCGATTGCGGAAATACTGTTTTTATCACTTCTCCTTTTCAAATGCATTTCGATGGACCGGCTCGTGTGTGGTCATATTTTGCAAGCAAAGCAATACATTCATTCATCCGCAGGAATGTGTGTGCCGGAAAGCGAGCGGTTGAAGCCCGGCTCGAATCTCCGGCCGGACGGGGGCGAAAAACAAACGACCGTGGAAGGGCCGACCGAGACATCGGCCATTACGCAGGTGTATTTCTGGAACCGACTGCACCGCGATGGCGTCATGCTTTTGCACCGCTCGGCGATTACTCATACCCGTTTACGGGCGGGCAATTGCGCAGCAAACATGAAGTTTCCGGCTCTACAAATGATGGAACTAAGCTCCCAAACCTCTGACTTGAGAAAAACACGCTTGAAATGGTGCGATTTTGTACTGGAACAATATTTTTCTACTATTTTGAAATCGCACCATTTGAAGCGTGTTTTTTTTTCAAGATAGAGGTTTGGGCACTTGGTTCCATCAATTGTACAGCCGGAAACTTCATGTTTACGGATACAACATGAATCTTCATGTTGTATTTTGATGTCACCAACTAGTTTATGAAGATAAGGGATTATATATAAAAATTTAACTCATTTTGAGCAGGTTCTGAGCGGTTAAGACGAAGTTAAAACGTCTTAACGCACAACTTGGGGAGGAATTTCAACGAATCCCAACTTTTCAAAGGTTTACTTCAAGCTTCTAAAAGCTACCAACCGTTAAGCTGAGTGTCGCCACACCCTCCAGAGTCTCCCGTAGCCATTTTCAAACCCTTGCACCATGCCGGGAGCAAAAAAACGCACACTGATGAGGCGTCATTATGCACTCCAGGGGCAGGGACAAAGAAAACGCACCCGTTCTTCACCGTTCGAGCATCACTTTCACTTTTTCTTGTTGTTTTTTATAGTCTTTCTGGCACTGTAGCCCGCTCGCGAAAAGGGGTCTAATACTTAGTCACTGTTCACTGTACCTCATCCAGCCACTCGGTGTTGTCGAACATGTTGGTTCCGGGCGTTGCTTTCTTCTGACACGGCACAAAGCGTTGGACAGGAGACAGGCGGGCAGGTTGCAATTAGCAGGCCGGTAAAGACGCTGAAGATCACCACGGTAAAGGCACTTTAGATCACGTCTGGAGAAACTAGCACGATGCGGACTTGGCACGGGTTTGGTCGGGAATGGCAACTCACGCCGTCCAGCCCAATCTAGTGGTACTCGCCGAAGCGGCCGCCCTCTTGCATGTAAATGTATCGCATGAACAACCTGTATCGTGGGGTGGAGGAGAAAGGCGCGGTGGGTCTTAGTTATATACGAGAACCTTACCCTGCTTCGGGCGCTGCTACTGTGTGTGCGGCTGGCGCTCACGAGTATGTCACGGTGAGCGAACTTCGTTGTGTGCGTGTGTGTGTGTGTGTGTGCGCCTTTTTTAATTTCCTCTGAGGGCGAGCGTTTTTCCGGAAAAGTGGGATGGGATTTTCCACTTGAATGCGTTCTGTCCCTTTTTCCTCACTCTCTTTTGGGTCAAGGACAAAAAGGGAAACGCCCCGCTTCTGATGTGAAATGGAAGATGCCTTCGGGCGTCTATTGCGCGGCGAAGAAAGCGTTCATTTTGGATATGGTGGTGGAAGGTTTATATAGAAGGATGGGGTGAGGGGGGAGGGAGGGGA
>KZ072696.1:43366-53464 GCA_002091845.1 Anopheles cracens | reverse complement strand
ACACATGCACGTTGATACCCCTGTATGTCAGAATATGTCGCAAAAAATGAAGTTTATCATTGCATATCGAATGTGGTGCCTTCAATTTCTATTGATCCTTGGCTCAGCATTCAAGAATAATCGTAGCATTCATATTTCGTACAGGAGTTCTGGTATGTTATCTGTTACCTGCACAAGAAGACAATTGAGCGCAAAGGTATAGAACTGTCCCATATCGAGCATCTCACCCTGTACATACATAACACTCTACATTGAAGCAGTTGGAAAATTGGAGCGCTTTACCGCTGTCTCTTTGCCGTTCCGCAGCTGCCCCCGGCAGAAACCCTCACACACATACACGCAGGAGTACGCTGCGGGCACGATCCCAATTAGTATGCACGGATTTTGTTTGCGAGTGTGCGTCGGTATTAGTGTTCGACACAGGCGGCAGCCGCTGCTAGTTTCGTGTGGGAAGCTGCTGCCAGTGGTGCATTGTTTACGATAAAAAACAGGAACAATTCTTCCCGTGTTCTGTGCTAGTTATGTTCACCGGGTGAAAGTGATGAAGTGATGATGGAAAAGGAAAGATTTAGCTAAATTCGCTGTAAGGTTAGATACGGCCGGACATCGTAGTGCGCTAGATTGCCAGATCCGACACACGCACACACACGCAGAAGAGCTCGAGCGGCATAGAATGCGATGCTTTTTTTGTTGTTGGTGGTTCTTTCCATTCGGATTTTTGTTTTTTTGTTTCCTTTCGGCGGGGAAGAAAGTGACAATTAGGCGAGATGTGATTACCCCCAAGTGTAGTGCGATGGTTTTTATTAAAAGCCGTCCAAATATTACAACAACAAAATGCCCATGTTAACAACAGCGATGGCCGGAACGACCACTCTAGAATTTGTCCTTGGCCGCACGCAGCGCCTGCATCGTGTCGAGCGGGGTGGTCCGGTCGACGAACGCCTGCACCGTCGGCTGGTGGACGCGCATGAACACGTTGACGCGCTTCTCCTGCCCGATGGTGGACGGGACGAGCGCTCGGCGCCCCTCCAGGTCGGCCTGCTGGGCCTGCTCCAGCAGGGCGCGTGTGTCCGCGTTGTCCGGCTCGACCGTCGCCCCGAAGCGAAGGTTCTGCACGGCGTACTCGTGCCCGCAGTAGACGCGCGTCTCGTCCGGCAGGCTGGACAGCTGGCCGATCAGCGCGTCGTACATCTGCTGGGGCGTACCCTCGAAGAAGCGGCCACACCCGGCGAGAAACAGTGTGTCGCCGGTGAAGACGGCACCCGGCTCGTCGCCGTCCTCCACGCCCTGGACGTAGTAGCAGATGTGCGAGGTCGTGTGGCACGGCGTGGACAGGCAGCGCACGCGCAGCCGCCCGACCGTGAACGTGTCGTCCTGCCGGACGCGGTGCGTCAGCCCGCCGATCCGGTCGTCATCGCCACCGTACACGGACAGCTCGCCCCAGGTCGGGTTCTCGCGGTACCGGGCGCACAGTGCCTCGTTCCCCCCGGCGTGGTCCCAGTGGTGGTGCGTCGTGAGCAGCTGGTTCAGCTGGCAGCCCTGCTCTCGGGCCACCTCCAGAACGCGGTCCGGCTCGACCGGATCGACCACGGCCGCCTGGCGCGTCGCATTGCACACCAGCAGGTACATGAAGTTGTCCTTCAGCGCCGGTATCTTCGTCACCGTCATGCTCGCCATTGCGGTCGTCTGTGTTGTCTGCGGGCGACGCTGCAGGCTGAAACTGGACACTGGCCGGCACGCACGTTAGTATGCTCCCGTCAAAGGGTCGGCAGGGTGTACCCATCGCCACTTACCGGTGAAGTAGAGCGCGGTCAGCCGCTGGGAAAGGCGATGCGGAAGAAGGTTGAGCAGCGCCGACATGCGTTTTCCGTGCGGTGTGGACAACAAGGCAAAAGAACAGAGCACTGTTAGTACAAAACTACACGGCGGCGGATATGGTTTCCGGCAGGTGGATTTCGGGCGCGGAAGGTAAGTGGAACTTACAGTACTTTTTTTTATTTACACTTCTACTGCTTGCTGATAACAGCGGGCAGAATTATCCAACCTCTAAAGGTCGGGTTGCACGGGAAGAAGATGATAAGAGCCGAACGCCAATATTTGGACCCGGTGCGCACGGTTTGTTTTGGGGTTGTTTTTCCCCGTTTGACAGCTCCGTACAGCCAAAACACGGCGGACTATGGGCTGAATTAGTGGGCAAAATGTTTACACTCGTGGAAAACCCACGTTTTCGGGGTTTGTTTCATTTCGTCACATTCATTTCGAGTACACACTATTTCCTCTGCAAGATGTGGTATTTCGAATCAGTAAATCACGCTGCCTAATAAACAAACTGATTGCGCAATAAAACGACTAATTAAAACTTGTGTCGTTTGTTTTGTTCTGAATGTGTGCGCATCGTTTTAACCCTTGAGTGAACAGGTAAGAGCGGACAGACAGTTTTTTGTCGTCCACATTGCACGAAGCGTAAATTATCTTATCACGCAACTATGTTTGGTCGATTTAAAAATCATATTTTTTTTTATTTATTTTGTTTGAATTTATTTTGTCATTATGAGTTGTCCAAGATATTTGACTGATGTCGTTAATTTGTTTTCAGACTGTCAACAAACTCAAGTTTGACGGTTTATTTATTTTTTAATGATCAAATAATACAGTTCCAATATACACCTACTATTACCACAAAGTTTAATTGCTACTACGACGAAGAGTTTAATTTTTAGAGAGCCAATATGTACAGACCTGAATGCTCGAGCTGAATTCAAACATTTTTTCAGCTTTTGCTTCTTTTTTTCAAACCACAGGCACACTTATTTCGAAGCATATTCAAGATACATATGAAATGCAGTCGTCATTATCCTCTGTGAGAGAGACGCAGTGCGTTTCGTATTCTTTTTTTCGGATGGTGCTAAAAGAATTCACCCTGAACAGTGGAGCGTGTTTGTTATACCATTCCCTTTTTATGTTTATTTAGTAAAATTGGTTGACAATAATTTTATCAGTATTCACTCTACCGATTGGTTTGTGTGTATGTGTGGTTACTTATCGTTACGAAATCACCCTACAATCGCGCGCTCGCGCCTAGTGGGCTTGCGTTGGGGATTACTGATGTTGTTAAAGTATAAGATATATTAATAATAAACCATATGGAACTATTGTTCGCAAAGCGTTCGGGGAGGGGATGATGGCGTCGTTAAACGTTTGGTATAGTAAAGTTTGTGTGTTTTTGTTGTGTGTTGTGTGTTGCTTTTTTTGTTTTCTTTTTTATTCTTATCTGCCGTCACCAACGGAATGGTTCGGACGGGAGACGACGGTCTGCGTGGACACCAGCAGACAGAATTGCCATCACAAACAACCCAACGGCAGCGCGCACAGGAAGTGACCGTTCTCTGGAGGGTTGGCAGGGTTTGCCTTCAAATGGGAGGCGTCCGTGGAGTGGTGGTGGTTTCGAGAGGGCAGGCACAACAAATCCAAAAGTTAAAAAGAAGCGCGTAGTCGTGATCCTCTTGGAAGGAGATCCGCCCAAACAAACGCAACGCGCTGCGCTCTCGACCCCCAAACAAAGCAACCGAACAAGCGACAAGGACACGAACGGGACGCGACGGGACAAAAGACAGGACAATAAAAAAACGAAAGAGCAACATTCAAACAGACTGGAATTTCTGCCCCGTGTGTATGTGTGGTTACTTATCGTTACTAAATCACCCTACAATCGCGCGCTCGCGCCTAGTGGGCTTGCGTTGGGGATTACTGATGTTGTTAAAGTATAAGATATATTAATAATAAACCATATGGAACTATTGTTCGCAAAGCGTTCGGGGAGGGGATGATGGCGTCGTTAAACGTTTGGTATAGTAAAGTTTGTGTGTTTTTGTTGTGTGTTGTGTGTTGCTTTTTTTGTTTTCTTTTTTATTCTTATCTGCCGTCACCAACGGAATGGTTCGGACGGGAGACGACGGTCTGCGTGGACACCAGCAGACAGAATTGCCATCACAAACAACCCAACGGCAGCGCGCACAGGAAGTGACCGTTCTCTGGAGGGTTGGCAGGGTTTGCCTTCAAATGGGAGGCGTCCGTGGAGTGGTGGTGGTTTCGAGAGGGCAGGCACAACAAATCCAAAAGTTAAAAAGAAGCGCGTAGTCGTGATCCTCTTGGAAGGAGATCCGCCCAAACAAACGCAACGCGCTGCGCTCTCGACCCCCAAACAAAGCAACCGAACAAGCGACAAGGACACGAACGGGACGCGACGGGTCAAAAGACAGGACAATAAAAAAACGAAAGAGCAACATTCAAACAGACTGGAATTTCTGCCCATTTAGTGGACCTCCTCCACATATTATTCCACTATCACAAAACAAAAATCAAAATACCATTAAATGTTGTCTTCCGCTGCTGTGTCCGTGTGTTCCGCTTGCCTCCACCGAACGCTTGCTTCCACTTTGGTGCAAACTCCGCCGTCATCTCGCGTTTTGCGAATCAATCGATCTTCCACGAACAGGCCGCAAAAAAACCCCCACCCATCACTTGGGAGAGAGGGGTTGGAGATGTTGAATGGAGCGAGGGGGACGGTTCCAATGTGAGTAAAACAAAAAGGGATAACACAAAATCTTAGACTTAGAAACAAACCCTGGCGTTGTGGCCCTGCTTTGCTGCCCTGTTCCTAATGCCTAATGCCGAGCGTTCGTTCTCCAAAAAAAAACCCACACCTGGTTGGCTGCTCGCTCCCCCAGTGTTTTTCCGTTCCCAAAGATTCGCGTTTGCAACAAAACACAGTGGGTGCGAGAAAAAGAGCGAGATGACCCACACTGGGGCCACATCCTGACTCTACCTGGCGCTCCCCTACTGGAAGAAAAAGAGAACTTCGTACGGAACACCGACAGGGCCGTGCAAAAACAATTTAGGGAGTCAACATTTGTTTGGAAACGGAAGCGGGGGGAGAGATTTGTTTTTCCGCTTTGTGGTTGCTTTTTTTGTGGAGAAAGGAACACGCTCCTTACATCTAATACCTTTCACAAAACTGTGTGGACAGCGTACAAGCTAATGGGCGTCGTATCCGTACGGAAGGAACGAGATAGAGAAGGGAAGGAGATGGAGAAGGGGAGGGGGGAAATACTAGAAGACAGACGAAAGGTCAACACAGCAGGGAAGCGTGGAAGGATCTACCTGGTTCACAATAGCCTATTGCCCGCCTTGCACGCACTTTTCCTGCTTTCTGCCACAGTTCTCGCGGTACAATAAAAATCTGATCTCTCCTACAACAGACCGTCCCTGCAGCGCAGCAGCATGTAAAGCCTTGCGTTATCTTGGCTGGGGAGTGTGTTTCGCGTTTTACAACAGCGCAAAAACAAAATAAACATAACAGAAGACGAATATAAACGGACATTTACAAAACGCAAGCGTTATGAGAAGAAGAAAGATAAAGAAAGAGAAAAGAGAAAGAGAGAAAAAAGAGAAGCAGAACAGAAATAAAAGAGAGAATAACAACAAAGACTGATTAAAGCATCGGGAAAACGGCAATAAAAAATATTTGGATAATAAAAATCGAAGCTCTTCGATTCGGGCACACCGGGCGAAGGTGGATACAGAAAACAGGTCAAAAAAACAAAAAAACATGGGTGCAAACGGAGAAGGTGAAGAAATGCATTGTCACGCACGCACTTTTTCCAAGAAAACGCTCCAACGTCGATTGTCCCTGTGTTTTGTTTTTTCTTCGATCGCGGTACGCACACTGTTGCACTGGGTTTGGGAGTTGAAGCTGGAGCACGCACACACACACACACACACCGTACGAGGGAGCGATGGGACGCACGTTGCCTGACGACACCATAGACGCGAACTGACTAACCTTTTTTTCGCGCTGGCCCAGTGCTCAGTAGGCACGGGCAGCGCCCAGCGCACGCTCTCCCTCTCACCAGGTGTGCGTTCGCTACTCTTTGCCCCCTTCTGCCGCGCGGGAGCCCGCTCGGGCTAACTCCAGCCCAGCCGGTCGGGCCGTGCCATTTACTGCAACCGCTAATGTTTTGTCTCGCGCCGAGAGAAAGAGACGGATCGGGCTGCAGTGCCCGATTAGGCGCTCGCGACGTCCGCTGCCGGGCTATTGCAGGGCAATTCGCGTCTGTGTTGGGTCACCGTGGGTGAATGTGTGCAATTCAAATTGCACACACTCGCATTGCCCGCAGGCACCCAACGCTGGAGGCGGTCTCTTTTCTTCAACGTCCGCTCTCCTCCTCTAGTTGGGAGAGCGGTGTTCTTCATATCCACGCTGGTTGTCCCGTGGAGTTGTGTTTGTGTCGCGTCCCCTGCACGGGAGTTTTCCTTTCTAGCCCGTCCCCGCTTACTTCCCCCCCCGTTTGCGCTGCCGAATCGGTCGTCCAAACATACGCGGACGTCCGATCGCTCGCGCACACACAGGTGAATTTATTTATAAACGGAAACAAAAACCCAACGGCGATCTTTTTATTTCCGCCGTGGTAGGAGCTTCGTTTGGTGTTGGTGTAGCCGTCTGCGACTTGCGAGTACGGGCCATTTCTGTGCGCTGTGTCAAACTATGGTGCCAAACTATCCACCGACTATGGTGTCCGGAAGTGGACGATCTTTCGGTACCTCGGGCTTTGTAGTTCCGATATCAAATGCGTCTTACGCCTTCACGCAGCCCGCGTGCGATCGATTTCGCAGTGGTGTAATGTTCGACACCGCTTTCGACACCTCCGACACAGCCTCCACCTTCTCTCCCGCTGAAGGCGGTAGATCGCGAGTGCGCTGTGCATTATTTTTACCTTTCCCCGAGACGCTCGCCAAGACGCGCGTGGATCACGCGGAAGCGGCTCGAGCATCAGCATAAAGGTCGGCCATCCTCTCACTCACTCTCTCTCTCTTTTTCGCTCATGTCCATTCTCCCTTCCTCCCCGGCTGCTATCAGACACTCGGTGTTTCGCAAAGAAGCACCAACGGGTTCGGGTGTTATTGCGCCCGTACGTGCGCGCGTAATCTTCGCGAACAGGTGGAGGAGGCACCGATTTGGCAGTTTTATTATTTCACAGCCAGACCAACACGGCCGCTTTCATCTGAGCCGCAGGCGGGCGAAAGGAACGGACCGATATCGCACAAAGTGCCACCGAAAAAAAAAACCCAAAGAAAAAGCGCAAATATTCCATTGCTCTGTCGTTCGCAAGAGAACGACAAAACGGCCCAAAGGTCCGTTCACCTCACGCGGACATCTTGCGCGTGAAGCGTTTATCGAGCCGGTGGTTGATTAGAACGGAGAGCGAAACAAAAAAAAAACGCTTCCCGCGTGCATCTCATTTGCAGTAATTATTTTTGGGTTTGGCTTTTGCAGGGACACCGCTTCTGCTCCACTCGACTTGGGGTTCACTCCACACGCCCGAGATGCAGCAACAAGCGCACAACAACAACAACAAAAATGTCGGTGTTCGGAGAGAAAATCTCGCCGCAAATTAAAGAAAAATGCAAAAGTGCAAACATTGAAAGATAGGGAGAGCGAGAGAGAGAGAGAGAGAGAGAGAGATTGAAAAAAAGTATAATAATCCCAGACGCGCCCCGAGACGTCAAAGTCCGCAATGTCTCCTATTGCGTCGTTAGGTTTTTTTTTCGGAGAGAACTCTTCGGGAGCGTCTGTATTGGTGTTTGGTGTGCTCCTCTCTCCGTGGCGGTAGGCAAGATCTAGCCAGACACAATTATCACACATTCGCGTTGGCCGAGTCCGGTGGTGGGGAACAGCCTGCTCGGTCGACGCCCGTACCTCGGCGGACGGAGGCGAGCGCTTCGACGATCAGCTTCTGGTTGACGCCGCACAAGTTCGCCGCCAGCTTCTCGCACTTCTTGTGACAGTTGACGTCGCAGTCTGGGACGTCCCGTGGGCGGGGAGGAAGAAGCAGAGCAAAAGTCAGACAGGGGTGGGGGGAACGCATTGCAGTTGGGTTGAGACGATCGCCGTTCGTTTTCCTTGTTTCGCCGTCGTTTGCGTCGTTTGCATTACTTTGGAAGCTAGTTCCGCTTTGCTATTGATTGCGGAACAACGGTGGAAAGCACCCGCCCGAGCAGTGCTCATTAAAATAGCCCAAACGCCTTCTCCCCGAGCAGAAAGGCGCAAAGAAGCGCGAAATGATAGGTGCGATAGATTCACTAGTCAACAAGTTTATGACATCCCGCTCGTCCATTATTGCTACGGATCGCTTGCACCGTCGCCACCGCTCTCGCCCCGCCGTGCCGGTGGCTAAGAATAAATCTTTCGCGTAGAAATAGATTGAGAATTAATTAGCCTAATTGCATACCGACCGTGATAGACAGTTGGCGTTCGCTTCACCGCGCGTTGGGAGATCGGTCGCGGGAGATATCCTCCCGCGAAACTATGCACGAGCACTACCACAGACACAGGTAGGCAATTCCTGCAAGCCCCGAGAGGACACCGTCGCGAAAGGATGGAATGTACACCGCGGCAGTTGAGCGGGAAGGTGTAACTACATGCGGCGGTTGCATATCTCCACTCCCCCGCCAAACATTTGCGTGTAGAGTGCTTTTGCTCTCAATGTCCACGGGGAGACCATAACTCACTGATCTCGCCGAGGGCGGCACGTAAGATTCGCCGACTGAAATAGCATCTGGTAGGTAGAATAACAATCGAACACAGCATCGACGGTGAACGATCGGCGGCAAGAGTCGGGAAGTTTGTACACACCGACGAATGTTTGTCTGTTTTTGTTGTTGTTCCCTCCGTCTGGTGCAGAGGAAAAACATTAACGTTCGCTAGCTTCTGAGTCTGAGGCACAGATGTTGGTGTGCAGTGCTGGCGGGATCCAGCACGACACCCGGTCCGGGCGGGGTTGGAACCTCGACTTTGATGTAACTAGCTCAGGTGTCTGTACAAAAAAACAGCCGGGTTTTTGAGGTTTTCCGTGTCAGCGAGCTCCGACACTGCAAAAAAAAACCCAAGAACCAGGTTGGAACAATGTGAAAATAACAGCAACACCACAGCGGACCCATCCCTCACGACCCCGGTTCGCCCGGTCTCGTGCTGTGACAGGCGCGGCCATAAAACTTTTCGAAAAGTCGGAACCATAAATACCGTGCGAGGATACTGCCGCGGCAAGGGACGGCCGTGCGTTGGCTATAAAACGGATGACCCTCGCGCGCCGAAGAGCCGAAATTGAGCTTTCTTACCAAACCGGCGCAACAATCGCTGTATAGGTGTGCGAGCGTGTCCCAGAACGTCCCTGAGTTCGTTTGGGACAAATCCCCGCAGGGTTTGTTGTTGTGGTTGCCGCCGCCCTGCCTAGATCGTGGTCGCGTGAATCGCAAGTCACCCGACGCACCCCAACCCCGCCCCTTGTGCCTGCGTAGCGTATTTTTAGCCCGCCGTTGCGACCGACCGCGTACTCCCCAGCCAACCGGTCCAGCCAGCCGGCACACGCAGGATCGAAGGTCGCCCAATGTCCCAATCGGTCCCGGTGTGCGTGTTTGGCGTTCGCGTCGGGTTTGACAGTCGGTTCCAGGGTCGTGTCAACACCAACGCCACCTGTTGCCACTCGATCAGGAAGTTGCGCTGCCTGAGCCGGATCCACACGCACGAAGCTAGAACGGCCGGGCGGGGGATCGCGCATAAACGAAACGTCACCGGTGACATTGAACTTGACTTTCACGACGACTATGGCTGAGATGACTACGACAGTGTGTGTGTGTGTGTGTGGGATCGCGCGAGGATCGATCGATCGAATCTATCAACTCGTGTGAAGTCTCCGCGCACGAGCAGGTACCTATTTTTAGGGGGCGACTGGGCCGGATGATACTGATGAGGTGGCGGACTTGCGGGAGAGTCGATCGGTAATCGTTCGATCGCGCGTTCGCACGGGTTCGCAAAATTGACAGACACCAGTGATGTGAGATGAAGGGCGAAGCAGTCTGGAGCAGTGACTTACCGAGTGCCTTCTTCGGGCTGATCGGGGCGGTTCCGCCGCCGTAGAAGCCGGAGTCGTGGCTGCTGGTGCTGGCACTGCGCACCTCATGGCCGGCCCCGATCGACCGGGCCCGCTCGTCCTCGTCCAGGTCGGCCGGCGTGTTGTTGTTCTCGTCCCGGGGCGGCCCGAC
>KZ072694.1:35976-49162 GCA_002091845.1 Anopheles cracens | reverse complement strand
GGGGGAAGTTTCACCTGATCATTAGTTTATTGGGGTCGGATCGCGATAGTATCACCCGGTGGTTGTAAATTGTAATTAACTATCGCTGTTACACCATTTTATGGGCAATCATCATTGACTAACGTTTGTTTTCTTTTGCATACTGATATATATTTTGCTTACTTTTTTCCCACCCACCGCCTACTCGGGCCGTAGCGAAATACGTTACTTTATGCTTTGTGCGCTTACGGTTCGCCTTTTTTCCCACACCGTTGGTGTGTGTGTGTGTTTTTGCTCGCCTGTGTTTGTGTATGTGTGTGTGAGTGAGGTTTGTTTTTATGGCACGCTTGCGAAGCTGTAATTAGCGGAGGTTTTGCTCCTTTGGAAGACTAATTTGAATGCAGTGGAGTGCTTTAGTTCCAATCAAGATTCGCCAATGATGATGTTATGGTGAAAAATGGCGTTTAAAATGACTCAATTATTTCCGCTACGCACGCAGCGTCTCTTTTCTGCGCGGGCACGTGTATCGGGGCTTGTTTTGATGTTTGTACCGTTTAAGGACATTTAATTAAATCTCTGATGAAACATTATTTCGACCAAACGACTGTAATAGGATTAGGAGGGGAATCTTGTTTTTCACGTAGTATCAATCGAACTACCAGCATCGCCATCGCGCTACAACACCGGGAGTACGATGTCCTAACAGGAGCTTAAGAGTTTCTTACCCATCTGGCAGTGCACTGAATGGTGGGAAAATGTCAACCACTGATTGCAAACCGACGATTCGTGGCAAACAAACGCAATTTGTGCAAAACATTTCCATAATCCTTGAGATAAGAGCTCGCCAAGCGCGCGACGCCGGCGCGAACCAGAAAGGTGACACAAACTCTACTTCATTAGCGCGGAACTGGTTCGGGAATAAAGCATCGGGAGCACGATGTCCTAACAGGAGCTTAAGAGTTTCTTACCCATCTGGCAGTGCAAGTGAATGGTGGGAAAATGTCAACCACTGATTGCAAACCGAAGATTCGTGGCAAACAAACGCAATTTGTGCAAAACATTTCCATAATCCTTGAGATAAGAGGTCGCCAAGCGCGCGACGCCGGCGCGAACCAGAAAGGTGACACAAACTCTACTTCATTAGCGCGGAACTGGTTCGGGAATAAATTAAATGATATCCCGCGCAACCGTAACCCGTGCGGCCGTGGCTTCTTTTGATCCCGTTTCCCGCCGGGGTTCGATTAACGCCGCTTCAAACAGAAGAACCCGGAAAGGACGACTTCAGTCACAGTTTGCAAGTACTCCGGGCGTCGTCTTGCGAACAAACTGCCTGGCGCGAAACGTGAACTGGAATTAAATTCGGATTGTTTTTGGCGTACCGAAGGCCGGAGAAACGGATGTAGCGCCTAAATATAGCCTTTTCCTCCCGTGTGCCGGCGACACGCGCGCACGGAAAAAAGCGGGAATCCCCCTACAATCGATATCTGAAAAACGCTCGATTGCAAAATTAAATTATGGTGAACGACCGAACTCGTCCCATTTTCGCCTACTGCGACGCCTACTGCCATCACTCCCAGCGCGCCGCGTTTTCTCTCGTAGTAGGCATTGCCACCGGTTGGGGGGAGTTGTTTGTCTTCGGGCGTTTGCTGCGCTCTCTGTGTCGCAAGTTCTCTGCTGCTGTTCCCCGAAAGAACGAACGGAGCACGAAACGTGCCACTCAATTACGGTCAGCTCGGTGTGTAAGAGAAATATGAAGACATTCCATAACGAGTTGGGCAACGAAAGACAAACGAAACAGACGTCGGTCATTAAAACGGAAGTGTTTTTGGAGCAGTTCTTAGCGCGCGCGCACGAGCTCGCTAGATTTATTCATCCCGCTGTCCGGCTGTCCACGAGTACGAATCTCCCACCACCAAAGCTGCGGGGGCTTATTTTGAAAAATGTGTTTTCACCATTCACTGCCTTTTGCGATTCACCGAAAACCCGATGGGATAACACGGCCACATAAAAGCGGAGCGAAGCTGGCCAAAGAGAGCGGGACGCACAAAAGAATCTCGACTCTCGATGATGCCCAATCAGTGCGCCGGGAAGACTTTTGTGTGTGTGCACCGTTTGGGGACATCCCGGCTGGGCACCACCCGGGACTGGGCGGGGGGAAACAAAAGCAAACAACAAACAAAAACCTAACACAAATCGGAGCGAACGAAAGTGAACGAACGTTTGGAGGAACGGTTTGGACAACAAACAAAAAAAAATGCTGTCCCGGATTGGTGCTCCGGAATTGGAAACATGCTGGCGCAGGCAAGAGGAAGAGAGCGCTGTTTTCCCTCGACAATTAGAAAGCGGCAAACTCGGCGAGTGGGGGGAGTCCGATGAAAGAACTTACTTTAATCGTTCGCTACGGAACCGGACGGAGCACACCGTGCGCCGTGGTGATTATGGCAAATCCCTGAACAGTAATTAATGTACGCGTGCATTGAATGCCTACTGCTACTTCCGTGTGCGGGGGATGTCAGTCGGATGGAAATGTTCTACAAAACGATCCCAAGCTTCGATCGGTGTATCACGCGCTACAAATGAAGGTTGATTACAAAAAAAAAAACAACACACCCAAGATATCGACTGTTTATTGTGGAAGGAGAAACGTACCACTAAGTTTCATTGGCGAAAAGCGGAAGCGGGTTAAAATTAATATCATTTGCCCGGCTTAAAGTTCTTGTCCGAGTCGTTGGCCACAGTGCAACACTGATCCTCTTGGGATCAAGCAACGGTGCGAAAAGTTTTCGATTGAGATGCAATCCTATTCCCCGGGGGGAGTAAAAAAAAGCAGCAAACAAAGACGGCTAGAGTTTGTATTCTAATCGTCGAACGCTAAAGACCGCTGCCGGTCACTGTCCCGCTCTCGATTTCAAAGACATTCTCTGCGTTCAATCAGAAAAATGTTTGCCCCCGGAATTGCGCTTTCGGTACGATTCCCTTGCTCTGCTTTCTTCCTCGGTCGTTGCTTGTGTTTTTTTTCTTCTCGCCCGCTTCCCTTTCAGCCAACCTTAACTACGAATATTAGCGCCAGCGATAACATGAAACACCGTCGGGGGACCGTCAGATCTCGGGACATCCTACACCGTGGGGTGGTGTTTATCCCGCCTTCCACGGCGCGGAAGAACAGATAGGGAGAGGCAGACAGCAGCTGGAAACGGCGCACAACTACGCCGGAAAAATGGTGACAATTTTCTTCGGGTTATCTCCGGTGACTCGTTGCGGATAATTGCATACTTCCGGTGAACGATAAGTATCGTTTCAGTTGTCCACCCTGCCGTTGACAGGTGACAGCTGCAAAACTCTTATCTCTTGACGCTGTGTGTGTGTGTGTGTGTGCTTGTGTGCGTATGCTACGAGCCTTCTGAAGATGCTTTTTTCACAGATCCTTCTGTTCATCGGAGAACTCGGAAGATCACACGACAAAACTTTCTAGCTTCCAATCTTTTTCTTTAGCGATTTTTTGCTTTAAGAATATTTTTCGTAACTCTATTCCTGTACTGTTTTCGAGTTTTTTAAAGCGAGATTTCTGCTTCATACTTTTTCCCGTTCATCTGCACTGGATACATTACGGAGGCATTTCAGAATCCATTAAGATACTCGCTTGTTTCACATTATCTAGTTCGAATACACTTTTCCAGGTGTCTGTTGCATGTTGCTTTCTTGCCGAGATGCAGTTTGAATCTGTTTTTAACAGCTATTCAACCACCATAAACGGAGCAGAACAGTCTTGAGATTGAACAAAAGATCTTATGTGTTATAATACGGAGAAATGCATTCATAAATCATGGTACAGTACAACACATCTCACAGTTATTTTTCCAACAAATCCTCCGCCTAATGCGAATCAAATTAGCATCACCACGCGGCATCGGCACGAGATGATGTGACTCATTATTTGTGTGCTTCACTCATTGCGGGCCCATTCTTCTTTCGCCCGACAGAAGAAAGAACCCGAAGCCCCGGCCGTGAAATGATCGAATGTCAAAATCTGCACGCAGGACGCAGGAGCACCGCTCTGCCGGAAGTCGTTAACTTGTCATAGCTCCTCTGCCGAAGGGTGTCGGCGCAGGCGAACGGGTGAAGGACAGCGCGAAGAGTAATGGAATTCATTAATTTCTGCTTACGTGAGTATTCAATTTTGAGCAGTTCCACGTCCGTCCATGTCAGGATGGTCCGGAGAGCAGTGGATCGGCCATCGTTCCGAGAAATCTGGTACAAAATCATTGCCGGTCGTGTTTCTCTGGAAGTGTGTGTGTGTGAGAGTACTGTTTTCGTACTTTTTTTTGCATTCGCTCATGCTTTTTCATTGTAGTGGCTGTAGTGGGACGGCTGGCGGCCAGCGTCGGAAGTTTCCCACCAAACGCCAACTCTGCGTGAAAAGGTAACCGATGTGATTAATTACACTCAAGACGCTGGTCGGCGGAACGGAATGGGGGAACAAAAAAAAACACACACACAGAACCGGACCTGCCATCCCGAGTCGGGTCGAGAGTGGCCGGGGTGGCCTCCATCATTGCCACCCGAAAATCGTTTCGAAAAAAGGTGCTTTTGTTAGGTAGCTAGACGAACGCCGATTTCTATTGTGTAACTCGTTTCGGGAGCCCCGGTGCAGCAGGCGAGGGTTACTTCCGGTGCTTCCGGTGCTTCGACGGTGGCCCACCCGGTTGACGTCAGCGTTGGCCTTCGCAATTGGCTACGGCATGGGAGGGAGTCACGCCGGAGCGAGTTCGAAAGGTGTTCATTTGTTTCATCGCACGGCTACTCCATGCCGGAATGCGGGTGGGTGGGAAAACGTCACTACACACACTCGCATAAAGGCGAAGCCCAATCAGAGCAAATAAACATCCATTTTGGAAACACCTTCGCTGTGCCGTTGTCGCACACAAGAGGTTCAAGAAGTGCCGGCAAGAAATGAAAAATGGCTTCCCCGAAGGAAGGAGGAAACCGCGAAACTTGCGCTGCTACGCTACTCGGTTGACAGTTGGTGGCCAGTTGTCACTTTTGGCACGTTGTTAATGACCGAATGCAGTTAGAGGTGGATGCAGGATCGCTGCCGGATCGCTTGATAAATGTGCATTAGTTTGTAATTTTCCAAAACAAAAACTGTCCTTGTTACAGCTTCCGTTTGACGGTTTGACATGATTGAAGCGTTCTGTTTTAAAAAAGGTTGGGTTAGTAGTTTTATGTTTCAAAACTAAATTAAAAACAGTGTTTAAAAGTTGAGTGATGGTGTATGTTTGAACAATTTCACCTGTATCCCTACAGCTGAGTTCAAAACCACATGGGCGTCGTCTAGCTGAGCCTGATATGAATATAAAACATTGCTCCTCCACGCGAGCAGACCCTTTACGATGCAATTCTAGTCGCTCCTGTCGGTCCCTGTGCAACGAACGCTTCACATCCCATAGGTGGATGTCCTTTTCATCTCGGGAAAGTTTGCGCATAAATAATTAATGTGCGTATCCTATCTGTATGCAATGTTTAATTTATGAGTTTAATTAAATTTTTAATCGGCACAGCGGTGACAAAGCGCTCATCTAGCTCATAATAGACGGCAGCGGACGACGGGGACTAGCGTCGTTTAGCGCCCCGAGCGTCCCTAGTGCGGTGGGTTCGCGTAATCTTACTGCGCAAGCGGCGTACCGTCGAAAGGTGCACGACCGTGCACTCCGTACGAGAAGGGTAGTAAATAACGGTAAGAATTTAAATTTCAAATTCAACCGAGAATAACTTTTGGCTCGGCTTTTTTCCTTCTTGCCGCTGTAGCTTGCGAGGACTTACGGCGTGAGGTGACGAATGGCGATGTCCCGTGTTGGAATTGACGTCGCGTTCCACTAATTAGTAGGCAAAGCGAACAGATACTGAATGCCGCGGCTAGATCCCAGTGGCGTTTAGGTGTGCGTGCGTGCGTGCGTGCGAAGGATAATCGCTCGAGTGCCACCAGCATGAGTGAGCTTCAGCTGCTCGGAACTTGTTCATTGTCTACCGTTCGTGCATGATGGATGTTCTCGTCGTGTATGAAAATGCCACTTCTAGAGGCACTTTTTGTTCACCTACGGGAATGCATTCACGAGGGTTATGCGGCGGGTGAAGTTGAGTTATTACAATTAAGGTCCATGCCTAGGGAAACGCTGAGAAAAGTGAGAAGGTGGTCAGGAATGTCTCGCCTATCGTTTGTTTTCAACGTTTCCAAAGGCACCCAGAGGTAGCTCTTCGACATGTTTCATGTTCTAAGGGTAGCTTGAAGAAGTAAAGCGACGATCGTTACACCATGCATCCCTCATCGATTCATTAAACGTTTAAGATACGTGACACCGTCAAACGGAAGCTGTAACAAGGACAGTTTTTGTTTTGGAAAATTACAAACTAATGCACATTTATCAAGCGATCCGGCAGTCTGCATCCACCTCTAACTGCATTCGGTCATTAACAACGTGCCAAAAGTGACAACTGGCCACCAACTGTCAACCGAGTAGCGTTGTCACGTATCTTAAACGTTTAATGAATCGATGAGGGATGCATGGTGTAACGATCGTCGCTTTACTTCTTCAAGCTACCCTCAGAACATGAAACATGTCGAAGAGCTACCTCTGGATGCCTTTGGAAACGTTGAAAACAAACGATAGGCGAGACATTCCTGACAACCTTCTCACTTTTCTCAGCGTTTCCCTAGGCATGGACCTTAATTGTAATAACTCAACTTCACCCGCCGCATAACCCTCGTGAATGCATTCCCGTAGGTGAACAAAAAGTGCCTCTAGAAGTGGCATTTTCATACACGACGAGAACATCCATCATGCACGAACGGTAGACAATGAACAAGTTCCGAGCAGCTGAAGCTCACTCATGCTGGTGGCACTCGAGCGATTATCCTTCGCACGCACGCACGCACGCACACCTAAACGCCACTGGGATCTAGCCGCGGCATTCAGTATCTGTTCGCTTTGCCTACTAATTAGTGGAACGCGACGTCAATTCCAACACGGGACATCGCCATTCATCACCTCACGCCGTAAGTCCTCGCAAGCTACAGCGGCTAGAAGGAAAAAAAGCCGAGCCAAAAGTTATTCTCGGTTGAATTTGAAATTTAAATTCTTACCGTTATTTACTACCCTTCTCATACGGAGTGCACGGTCGTGCACCTTTCGACGGTACGCCGATTGCGCCGCTTGCGCTGTAAGATTACGCGAACCCGCCGCACTAGGGACGCTCGGGGCGCTAAACGACGCTAGTCCCCGTCGTCCGCTGCCGTCTATTATGAGCTAGATGAGCGCTTTGTTTTCGCGAGTTTCGGCGAGTGGCGGAAATTGTTCGGAAAATTTCGAAAGAAAGTGCTCTCGAAGTGTCACTGCGCGGCGAATTATAAAGCAAGTATATTTTCGCTGCAAGACTTTCCGAATGAATGTATATATATATATATAGGCCAGTTGTTGAAGTTCGGTTCCGAGTAGTTGCTGCTGCGACGCAATTGAACTCATGGTGGAGCAAAAAGCTCCTCAAATGACGACCCATCCGTCCAGCGTCGAGCATCCGATCCGTTCGATAATGAGGGTACACAATTTATTTCTCCCAGAACTTGTGCTGAGCATAGCCCCGTTTCGGTTGCCCGATGCCCACACCCAGTGTTGCTTCCATCGACTCTGCTACTGCTGCTGCTGTTGCTACTGGGCTTTATCAAATATGGATAAATCAATTATCATAATAGCATGCTGGATGCTTTTCAATTAACGCTATGAATTTTCAACCCCGATAGAGTCCGAGCGATTAGTGACAGGTTTTATGACGGTCACTAGGGGACATGGAAATACGTATTTTAGACGGGCCATGTATTAAGCATTCATGCAACATTCAATGTGAATGATTTAGATCGGCTCCGGTGGAAGACTTGGGCCGGCTTCGGCCTGTCACGTATCTTAAACGTTTAATGAATCGATGAGGGATGCATGGTGTAACGATCGTCGCTTTACTTCTTCAAGCTACCCTTTGTCACGTATCTTAAACGTTTAATGAATCGATGAGGGATGCATGGTGTAACGATCGTCGCTTTACTTCTTCAAGCTACCCTTAGAACATGAAACATGTCGAAGAGCTACCTCTGGGTGCCTTTGGAAACGTTGAAAACAAACGATAGGCGAGACATTCCTGACCACCTTCTCACTCAGCGTTTCCCTAGGCATGGACCTTAATTGTAATAACTCAACTTCACCCGCCGCATAACCCTCGTGAATGCATTCCCGTAGGTGAACAAAAAGTGCCTCTAGAAGTGGCATTTTCATACACGACGAGAACATCCATCATGCACGAACGGTAGACAATGAACAAGTTCCGAGCAGCTGAAGCTCACTCATGCTGGTGGCACTCGAGCGATTATCCTTCGCACGCACGCACGCACGCACACCTAAACGCCACTGGGATCTAGCCGCGGCATTCAGTATCTGTTCGCTTTGCCTACTAATTAGTGGAACGCGACGTCAATTCCAACACGGGACATCGCCATTCGTCACCTCACGCCGTAAGTCCTCGCAAGCTACAGCGGCAAGAAGGAAAAAAGCCGAGCCAAAAGTTATTCTCGGTTGAATTTGAAATTTAAATTCTTACCGTTATTTACTACCCTTCTCGTACGGAGTGCACGGTCGTGCACCTTTCGACGGTACGCCGCTTGCGCAGTAAGATTACGCGAACCCACCGCACTAGGGACGCTCGGGGCGCTAAACGACGCTAGTCCCCGTCGTCCGCTGCCGTCTATTATGAGCTAGATGAGCGCTTTGTCACCGCTGTGCCGATTAAAAATTTAATTAAACTCATAAATTAAACATTGCATACAGATAGGATACGCACATTAATTATTTATGCGCAAACTTTCCCGAGATGAAAAGGACATCCACCTATGGGATGTGAAGCGTTCGTTGCACAGGGACCGACAGGAGCGACTAGAATTGCATCGTAAAGGGTCTGCTCGCGTGGAGGAGCAATGTTTTATATTCATATCAGGCTCAGCTAGACGACGCCCATGTGGTTTTGAACTCAGCTGTAGGGATACAGGTGAAATTGTTCAAACATACACCATCACTCAACTTTTAAACACTGTTTTTAATTTAGTTTTGAAACATAAAACTACTAACCCAACCTTTTTTAAAACAGAACGCTTCAATCATGTCAAACCGTCAAACGGAAGCTGTAACAAGGACAGTTTTTGTTTTGGAAAATTACAAACTAATGCACATTTATCAAGCGATCCGGCAGCGATCCTGCATCCACCTCTAACTGCATTCGGTCATTAACAACGTGCCAAAAGTGACAACTGGCCACCAACTGTCAACCGAGTAGCGTAGCAGCGCAAGTTTCGCGGTTTCCTCCTTCCTTCGGGGAAGCCATTTTTCATTTCTTGCCGGCACTTCTTGAACCTCTTGTGTGCGACAACGGCACAGCGAAGGTGTTTCCAAAATGGATGTTTATTTGCTCTGATTGGGCTTCGCCTTTATGCGAGTGTGTGTAGTGACGTTTTCCCACCCACCCGCATTCCGGCATGGAGTAGCCGTGCGATGAAACAAATGAACACCTTTCGAACTCGCTCCGGCGTGACTCCCTCCCATGCCGTAGCCAATTGCGAAGGCCAACGCTGACGTCAACCGGGTGGGCCACCGTCGAAGCACCGGAAGCACCGGAAGTAACCCTCGCCTGCTGCACCGGGGCTCCCGAAACGAGTTACACAATAGAAATCGGCGTTCGTCTAGCTACCTAACAAAAGCACCTTTTTTCGAAACGATTTTCGGGTGGCAATGATGGAGGCCACCCCGGCCACTCTCGACCCGACTCGGGATGGCAGGTCCGGTTCTGTGTGTGTGTTTTTTTTTGTTCCCCCATTCCGTTCCGCCGACCAGCGTCTTGAGTGTAATTAATCACATCGGTTACCTTTTCACGCAGAGTTGGCGTTTGGTGGGAAACTTCCGACGCTGGCCGCCAGCCGTCCCACTACAGCCACTACAATGAAAAAGCATGAGCGAATGCAAAAAAAAGTACGAAAACAGTACTCTCACACACACACACTTCCAGAGAAACACGACCGGCAATGATTTTGTACCAGATTTCTCGGAACGATGGCCGATCCACTGCTCTCCGGACCATCCTGACATGGACGGACGTGGAACTGCTCAAAATTGAATACTCACGTAAGCAGAAATTAATGAATTCCATTACTCTTCGCGCTGTCCTTCACCCGTTCGCCTGCGCCGACACCCTTCGGCAGAGGAGCTATGACAAGTTAACGACTTCCGGCAGAGCGGTGCTCCTGCGTCCTGCGTGCAGATTTTGACATTCGATCATTTCACGGCCGGGGCTTCGGGTTCTTTCTTCTGTCGGGCGAAAGAAGAATGGGCCCGCAATGAGTGAAGCACACAAATAATGAGTCACATCATCTCGTGCCGATGCCGCGTGGTGATGCTAATTTGATTCGCATTAGGCGGAGGATTTGTTGGAAAAATAACTGTGAGATGTGTTGTACTGTACCATGATTTATGAATGCATTTCTCCGTATTATAACACATAAGATCTTTTGTTCAATCTCAAGACTGTTCTGCTCCGTTTATGGTGGTTGAATAGCTGTTAAAAACAGATTCAAACTGCATCTCGGCAAGAAAGCAACATGCAACAGACACCTGGAAAAGTGTATTCGAACTAGATAATGTGAAACAAGCGAGTATCTTAATGGATTCTGAAATGCCTCCGTAATGTATCCAGTGCAGATGAACGGGAAAAAGTATGAAGCAGAAATCTCGCTTTAAAAAACTCGAAAACAGTACAGGAATAGAGTTACGAAAAATATTCTTAAAGCAAAAAATCGCTAAAGAAAAAGATTGGAAGCTAGAAAGTTTTGTCGTGTGATCTTCCGAGTTCTCCGATGAACAGAAGGATCTGTGAAAAAAGCATCTTCAGAAGGCTCGTAGCATACGCACACAAGCACACACACACACACACACAGCGTCAAGAGATAAGAGTTTTGCAGCTGTCACCTGTCAACGGCAGGGTGGACAACTGAAACGATACTTATCGTTCACCGGAAGTATGCAATTATCCGCAACGAGTCACCGGAGATAACCCGAAGAAAATTGTCACCATTTTTCCGGCGTAGTTGTGCGCCGTTTCCAGCTGCTGTCTGCCTCTCCCTATCTGTTCTTCCGCGCCGTGGAAGGCGGGATAAACACCACCCCACGGTGTAGGATGTCCCGAGATCTGACGGTCCCCCGACGGTGTTTCATGTTATCGCTGGCGCTAATATTCGTAGTTAAGGTTGGCTGAAAGGGAAGCGGGCGAGAAGAAAAAAAACACAAGCAACGACCGAGGAAGAAAGCAGAGCAAGGGAATCGTACCGAAAGCGCAATTCCGGGGGCAAACATTTTTCTGATTGAACGCAGAGAATGTCTTTGAAATCGAGAGCGGGACAGTGACCGGCAGCGGTCTTTAGCGTTCGACGATTAGAATACAAACTCTAGCCGTCTTTGTTTGCTGCTTTTTTTTACTCCCCCCGGGGAATAGGATTGCATCTCAATCGAAAACTTTTCGCACCGTTGCTTGATCCCAAGAGGATCAGTGTTGCACTGTGGCCAACGACTCGGACAAGAACTTTAAGCCGGGCAAATGATATTAATTTTAACCCGCTTCCGCTTTTCGCCAATGAAACTTAGTGGTACGTTTCTCCTTCCACAATAAACAGTCGATATCTTGGGTGTGTTGTTTTTTTTTTTGTTTAATCAACCTTCATTTGTAGCGCGTGATACACCGATCGAAGCTTGGGATCGTTTTGTAGAACATTTCCATCCGACTGACATCCCCCGCACACGGAAGTAGCAGTAGGCATTCAATGCACGCGTACATTAATTACTGTTCAGGGATTTGCCATAATCACCACGGCGCACGGTGTGCTCCGTCCGGTTCCGTAGCGAACGATTAAAGTAAGTTCTTTCATCGGACTCCCCCCACTCGCCGAGTTTGCCGCTTTCTAATTGTCGAGGGAAAACAGCGCTCTCTTTCTCTTGCCTGCGCCAGCATGTTTCCAATTCCGGAGCACCAATCCGGGACAGCATTTTTTTTTGTTTGTTGTCCAAACCGTTCCTCCAAACGTTCGTTCACTTTCGTTCGCTCCGATTTGTGTTAGGTTTTTGTTTGTTGTTTGCTTTTGTTTCCCCCCGCCCAGTCCCGGGTGGTGCCCAGCCGGGATGTCCCCAAACGGTGCACACACACAAAAGTCTTCCCGGCGCACTGATTGGGCATCATCGAGAGTCGAGATTCTTTTGTGCGTCCCGCTCTCTTTGGCCAGCTTCGCTCCGCTTTTATGTGGCCGTGTTATCCCATCGGGTTTTCGGTGAATCGCAAAAGGCAGTGAATGGTGAAAACACATTTTTCAAAATAAGCCCCCGCAGCTTTGGTGGTGGGAGATTCGTCGTAAGCGACCGTCCAGAGAGACGGTCGTGGATGGCGCAATCGGCAAGCGCCTGGTAATTAGCAATACTCGAGTATCAATCAGTTTTCTACTCGCACCCCACTCGCCATGCGCGACTCGAAGCCACCGGGACATCGGGGCGAATGTCGCCGGCGTGATATATAAATGGGACCGGAATGGTTACGGAGCGCGTAGCTCGATAATAGGGGAAGATGTTCACAATGGGCACACGGAGACCGGCTACCGATGGTAAAATTCTCAGCAATCAATCAATTGACAAAAGGCGATGATTTTTCGTCCTTTCGCCTGTCCATCGTGCCGGTGCTTGCGTGGGTGTGCTTGGCGCTGCTAGACAAGGGCAAAGCGAATCTTTTATGCTATCAGAACGACTGTGAACTCTGTGCGGCGACAGTCACCTAAGGGACACGAAGACGAGATCCGACGTTTGGTCGCCTTTTTGTGTGGCGAGCGGGACGATTAATGGTTCCGATATCACTTGATTTGTGTGAAACATATTAAGACAACGATAATCGACTCGGTTGTTGTTCCTATTGTTCTCTTCCTCGGACTGTTTGCAGATTTCGATGATTATACTAATAAATTTCAGTTAACACCACTCGTTGTTAATAGCCATTCACGTATACGGAGTGATTATATTAATACGATTATATTATATACGAATATAAACGATACGCAGCGATTAGACCGTATAAAACCAAAACAAAGTTATGT
>KZ072691.1:228329-240164 GCA_002091845.1 Anopheles cracens | reverse complement strand
TGTTCATTCGCGTGTTCGGATAATTCGCTGGTATAAGAATGTTACCCGTCTTTTACGTGGTTTTCGCAAGAGAGTGGTACGACGCTGTGCGCACCACTATTTATTGATTACCCGGAGTGGATCAGCTCCCGGACTCGGAACGATCCTGTCGGCAAAACATGACGTTTACAATTGTGTTGTTTATGTTTTGCACGAACACAATACGAACACGACCCACACCGTATAACCCGCGAGTTCTCCAGATTTGCTTTTCACAGCGAGTGTTCACGTTTGCACTATTTTACCATCGCGAGTGGTTGCGGTCCAAAAATAGCACACATCGTTGCTGTTGCTGATAAAGGAAAAGTCGATCCTAACCGGTAAAGTTCCAAGGATTTCCGTATGCCAGTTGCAAACGGGGAGCCAGCTGCAAACGGGAAACTTCCGCTGGGCTCGAAATAAACTTGATTGCAGCATTGGCAAGTGTTTTGGGAAACACGTTGGCTTATCTTCAGTCGGTTCTAACGCCAAACGTTTGGAACTTTAGCTAGGTATAGTGTTTTGTGTATCATCGTACAACCTTCTTACCTTGATCCTTTAGTCATTATATTTAATCTTTTTCAATACTTTGCAGCAATTCTGTTATATTGGAAAGAGTCATGATTTGAACAGTTCTTTAATTAATGTTGATACTATTTATCTAACAACTGTTGCAATGTTTCACATTATAATTTTTATACAGTTTTTTTTTGTTGAGCTTAATACAATAATATATTAAACTAATTTCTTGCTAAAGTTCAACAAAAACTATTTATAGTTAAAAGCGAACGCGATGAGCGTGAATCGTATGAAACACTAGTTTACGCCTCATTACTTTCATTGCTTTGTCTGAGACTTGTACTTAATTTCTGCAGACGGATATATTGTACTTATCGTTGCAAAGCATTATAGCAAACCATGATAATAACGGTGAGGAAAACAAATCCGCAGACAGTCTGGTAGCATTTACTTATCGCGAGTATTTTAAATGGACTAAACTTTGTACGGATTTTATCCACATTTGTCCACATTCAGTTTGAAACTCAGTAAGTTAGTTGTGATATGCCTTTGATATTATGGATAGAGATGCTAATAAGGGAGACAGATGAATGCTTCAAGACAGCAGTGACATCAAAACGTGACCATCAAACAATCAAACATTGTTTGCTTCTTCGTCAGTGCTGTTAATTTATTTGGATAGTTTAGTTTGTATTGTTGAAGCCGAGTCTGATGAATTGACCTGGTCTAATGACCATGGAGGTTGTTCTATACACATTAAAGTTTATCTTGCTTAAAATGTATGGAGAATCAATATAACAATATAACCTACTCATAGCACCTCTCTCTACTTGTCTATTAGCTCATTTTTATTCTTCTTTCTATGATGCTAGAAAAAAGGCCAACAACCGAATCAAGATGGTAACAGAAATCGCAAGTCCACTACTCCATACAAATACTTCCAAAATCAATAAAAACTATATCTAATGAATACTTTCGAGTTAATAAATAATAATTTGATCGGCACATTTCATTTATAATTAAATCCATTAAGCATACACAGCTGCCCCTACACCGGCCAGCGTACAATCCACCATACATTAGGTGATGATGTGAAAAAATGCATAGTTGATGAATTATCATAAATTCCATTTAAGCCAAATTCCACACGCGGACCCGAACATAAGGTCATATGCGAAACATCCGCTTTAATAAACGCAGGATTAAAATGACATCCATTTTCACCATGTGACAGGATGATTCCACCATTTGAGATCTTTCTCCTACCGCTTCGGATGAATACGCCCATGCCAAAAACACGAAGAAAGGGCTGAAGGCTGCAACGTATCTAGAAGCGATCGAACCGAACCGAAATCGAGACACCGTAGCAAAAGGGTTAAAAAGTGAAGCGAAGAAAAGGACTCGACGAAAAATTCGACACCACGAAGTCGTGTCCGAAACCGAAACGGCACAGGTTCGATTTCCACGGGTTTTGAAGATTACTTGGCAGGTTTCCCAGTATGCCCTGTAGAATGCCAGTGGTACTCTTTTTCTACGCCTCCGAGCACGCTTCTTCGGTGTAAAGGATAATATTTGTTTGTTTTCATGAAGCGGGAGAAGGATTGAATGTACCCCACGTAAAATATAAAAAAATATGACACCCTTCAGCCAAAATTATGACCAAACACCAAGCTCCGGTGAGCTGAAGTCCACCGGTGAAACGTTATACTGTCCACGAGTTAAACCCCGACCATGGGTCACTTTCTCAAGCGAAACAAAACAAACGCACACATAAACACGACGGGTGCCCACCTTTGTGTGATATTGTGTTTTTTATTTGTTTTATACTTTTGGATTGTACCGTACAGGTCGCTTCATGGTACATTCCAAATATTTCGTTTTTTCCTGCTACTGTAAACACACACAGACGTGGTCAAACGATGAAAGAAAATACCCTTTTTCATTGCCTGAATCGTCTATACCTTCACTGCGAGCCTCACCTACCTGTACTAGCTTCGGGGGACAAACGGACCCGGGCATAAATCTTCCCGAAATGAAATAGCACAAAATAATAGCACGAAAATAGCAGGAAGATCCCTTCACCGACGGGTTCTCCTATAATTCCCAGGTCCCACCTTCCAGCGGACCTTAGTGCCGCGGAAGGAAATAGCTGCAACGTATCTAGAAGCGATCGAACCGAACCGAAATCGAGACACCGTAGCAAAAGGGTTAAAAAGTGAAGCGAAGAAAAGGACTCGACGAAAAATTCGACACCACGAAGTCGTGTCCGAAACCGAAACGGCACAGGTTCGATTTCCACGGGTTTTGAAGATTACTTGGCAGGTTTCCCAGTGTGCCCTGTAGAATGCCAGTGGTACTCGTTTTCTACGCCTCCGAGCACGCTTCTTCGGTGTAAAGGATAATATTTGTTTGTTTTCATGAAACGGGAGAAGGATTGAATGTACCCCACGTAAAATATAAAAAAATATGACACCCTTCAGCCAAAATTATGAAATTTAAACCGTATTTCATAAACAAGTTTTTCAAATATGGTTCAGCAACCGATCTAGTATTTGACCGTATGCTTCACATCTTCAGTACATTCTCGATATCAACATCGTACTTTGCAAGTAACATCCAATAGTTATGCATTCATATCACTAAGGATCTTCTTTAGCTAATGAAAACATGGAAAAGTGCACTAAAACGCTAAATGGAAAGAAAAGTAATATTAGTGTGTAAACAGTATATTTAAATTATTATTATACTCCTTTACTTCCCCTGATGACTAATGTATACTGCCGGTAAATTCTCGATATGGCAAAACAGGTGTTGTACATCAGAAATTAAAATCATTTTGATAGGTTTGATTTTTCGTATCTTTAATTTTAGCCTTTCATATGAATACAACGCTCTGCAGTTATGTAAATACATATGCACTTATACGTTGATATTTACGGTCCTAAGCAGAATATCATATCCGAATACTTTGCAAATAAAAAGTATAACCATGCTGAAGTCAACCTCACGAAAAATCTGTTTGATTAAACCAATCTTACTAAGAATTCACATCATCCGTTTGCATGTATTTGCAGAACCCTCAACAGAGCCCGACCATGGGTCACTTTCTCAAGCGAAACAAAACAAACGCACACATAAACACGACGGGTGCCCACCTTTGTGTGATATTGTGTTTTTTATTTGTTTTATACTTTTGGATTGTACCGTACAGGTCGCTTCATGGTACATTCCAAATATTTCGTTTTTTCCTGCTACTGTAAACACACACAGACGTGGTCAAACGATGAAAGAAAATACCCTTTTTCATTGCCTGAATCGTCTATACCTTCACTGCGAGCCTCACCTACCTGTACTAGCTTCGGGGGACAAACGGACCCGGGCATAAATCTTCCCGAAATGAAATAGCACAAAATAATAGCACGAAAATAGCAGGAAGATCCCTTCACCGACGGGTTCTCCTATAATTCCCAGGTCCCACCTTCCAGCGGACCTTAGTGCCGCGGAAGGAAATAGCTGCAACGTATCTAGAAGCGATCGAACCGAACCGAAATCGAGACACCGTAGCAAAAGGGTTAAAAAGTGAAGCGAAGAAAAGGACTCGACGAAAAATTCGACACCACGAAGTCGTGTCCGAAACCGAAACGGCACAGGTTCGATTTCCACGGGTTTTGAAGATTACTTGGCAGGTTTCCCAGTATGCCCTGTAGAATGCCAGTGGTACTCTTTTTCTACGCCTCCGAGCACGCTTCTTCGGTGTAAAGGATAATATTTGTTTGTTTTCATGAAACGGGAGAAGGATTGAATGTACCCCACGTAAAATATAAAAAAATATGACACCCTTCAGCCAAAATTATGAAATTTAAACCGTATTTCATAAACAAGTTTTTCAAATATGGTTCAGCAACCGATCTAGTATTTGACCGTATGCTTCACATCTTCAGTACATTCTCGATATCAACATCGTACTTTGCAAGTAACATCCAATAGTTATGCATTCATATCACTAAGGATCTTCTTTAGCTAATGAAAACATGGAAAAGTGCACTAAAACGCTAAATGGAAAGAAAAGTAATATTAGTGTGTAAACAGTATATTTAAATTATTATTATACTCCTTTACTTCCCCTGATGACTAATGTATACTGCCGGTAAATTCTCGATATGGCAAAACAGGTGTTGTACATCAGAAATTAAAATCATTTTGATAGGTTTGATTTTTCGTATCTTTAATTTTAGCCTTTGATATGAATACAACGCTCTGCAGTTATGTAAATACATATGCACTTATACGTTGATATTTACGGTCCTAAGCAGAATATTATATCCGAATGTACTTTGCAAATAAAAAGTATAACCATGCTGAAGTCAACCTCACGAAAAATCTGTTTGATTAAACCAATCTTACTAAGAATTCACATCATCCGTTTGCATGTATTTGCAGAACCCTCAACAGAGATAATAGGTGCCCCGGATCTGTACATTGAAAGTGGCTCGACGATAAACTTAACCTGCGTCGTCAAGGATTCTCCAGAGCCACCAGCTTACATTTTCTGGAATCATAACAATGCGGTAAGTTCAAATGACGTGTGATTTATACGTAGCCATAGCCGAAGTAAAAACCGACACCCATTGGGTTACTTCCTACGCAGTACTGTAGATGACGAGAGATACACAAAGAAAGACAAAATCATGCGCACCGTAGAACAATCTACTTTATCCGCACTTTCTCCGTAAGCTAAACAAAGCTCATGCCTTACGTGAAATGGCGCCTTTCATGATTTCCTCTTCGCGTTTTGCAATTCGAGTTATGTAAATACATATGCACTTATACGTTGATATTTACGGTCCTAAGCAGAATATTATATCCGAATGTACTTTGCAAATAAAAAGTATAACCATGCTGAAGTCAACCTCACGAAAAATCTGTTTGATTAAACCAATCTTACTAAGAATTCACATCATCCGTTTGCATGTATTTGCAGAACCCTCAACAGAGATAATAGGTGCCCCGGATCTGTACATTGAAAGTGGCTCGACGATAAACTTAACCTGCGTCGTCAAGGATTCTCCAGAGCCACCAGCTTACATTTTCTGGAATCATAACAATGCGGTAAGTTCAAATGACGTGTGATTTATACGGCCGTAGCCGAAGTAAAAACCGACGCCCATTGGATTACTTCCTACGCAGTACTGTAGATGACGAGAGATACACAAAGAAAGACAAATTCATGCGCACCGTAGAACAATCTACTTTATCCGCACTTTCTCCGTAAGCTAAACAAAGCTCATGCCTTACGTGAAATGGCGCCTTTCATGATTTCCACTTCGCGTTTTGCAATTCGGGCTAATCCATTGCCAAAATAAATCGTTTTATTATTACTTATAATTGCAAAATCGTATGCACTTCCGAACAAAGAACCCACAAACCCATTTCTTCTTAAATAACAGAGCACTGCTAACGGCATGTTTAAATAGCGCCGAAACTCCCGTACGAAAGTCAATTTGTTTGTTTTCATGAAACGGGAGAAGGATTGAATGTACCCCACGTAAAATATAAAAAAATATGACACCCTTCAGCCAAAATTATGAAATTTAAACCGTATTTCATAAACAAGTTTTTCAAATATGGTTCAGCAACCGATCTAGTATTTGACCGTATGCTTCACATCTTCAGTACATTCTCGATATCAACATCGTACTTTGCAAGTAACATCCAATAGTTATGCATTCATATCACTAAGGATCTTCTTTAGCTAATGAAAACATGGAAAAGTGCACTAAAACGCTAAATGGAAAGAAAAGTAATATTAGTGTGTAAACAGTATATTTAAATTATTATTATACTCCTTTACTTCCCCTGATGACTAATGTATACTGCCGGTAAATTCTCGATATGGCAAAACAGGTGTTGTACATCAGAAATTAAAATCATTTTGATAGGTTTGATTTTTCGTATCTTTAATTTTAGCCTTTTTTTTTTCTGGATTTCCAGCACCAGCACAAAGCTGCACGGTTAAGGCTGTCCCATTTCCCGACGGGTTCTTTTGCTGCCATCCGGCAGGGCGTGTCTTCGGATATCGGTTCCTTCTTTCCTTTGCACCGGAATTTTCTCGGAAAATCTTTCACCAAACACCAAGCTCCGGTGAGCTGAAGTCCACCGGTGAAACGTTATACTGTCCACGAGTTAAACCCCGACCATGGGTCACTTTCTCAAGCGAAACAAAACAAACGCACACATAAACACGACGGGTGCCCACCTTTGTGTGATATTGTGTTTTTTATTTGTTTTATACTTTTGGATTGTACCGTACAGGTCGCTTCATGGTACATTCCAAATATTTCGTTTTTTCCTGCTACTGTAAACACACACAGACGTGGTCAAACGATGAAAGAAAATACCCTTTTTCATTGCCTGAATCGTCTATACCTTCACTGCGAGCCTCACCTACCTGTACTAGCTTCGGGGGACAAACGGACCCGGGCATAAATCTTCCCGAAATGAAATAGCACAAAATAATAGCACGAAAATAGCAGGAAGATCCCTTCACCGACGGGTTCTCCTATAATTCCCAGGTCCCACCTTCCAGCGGACCTTAGTGCCGCGGAAGGAAATAGCTGCAACGTATCTAGAAGCGATCGAACCGAACCGAAATCGAGACACCGTAGCAAAAGGGTTAAAAAGTGAAGCGAAGAAAAGGACTCGACGAAAAATTCGACACCACGAAGTCGTGTCCGAAACCGAAACGGCACAGGTTCGATTTCCACGGGTTTTGAAGATTACTTGGCAGGTTTCCCAGTTTGGAAAATTGAAACGAGCGGTTGTCGCTGGTTCGCTGACAGGATTCTGGCAACGAAACACAACGGACGGCTTCACCCGCGAAGGCCGATCGCTTGTTTCTTTTCTCGAAAAAGCGCAAACCTGTGAATCGCAAAAGCTTTTCAATTATATCTTTTCCATATAGAGTTTGGTATTAATTTGTTGGTATTAATTTGGTACTTATTAATGGAATCTTATTTATGTAATAATTGTGTCATAAAAGCTCAAACATATTTCTGACTGATGCATTTTTAAACATTAATTACTTATAAAGACTTATGCATTTGAATCATAACATACTGTTAGATAGCAGCCACTTTAATGCGGATACGGCATAGAATATCCTAGGAGAGCTTTCGGGTTTCCAAGCATGATATAAAAATAGGGCTTGAGAGATGAATTATCTTAAGAATTAGAATGAATAAAATGTCTTCTTTAAACATATCTCAAGCCATCCAGACGTTTTCTACCGAGTGAACTATTGAAGAAGTAAATTGGTCGTCAACACATACGTAACTAATATCGAAGTAGTTGGGAACACTGTGCGTTATTGGCCATATGAACATCATGGCCAGTCATGGCCATATGAACATCTTTAAAATAATTAAAATCATGACTGAAATGGGAAAAAACGGAAGCAAACGCTGTGGTTCAAACATGACAAGAACCCTTGCTCTGAAGAGTGTTGCAGAAATTGGACCCATCCCTTGAAAATCGTTTCTTTTTAACCACATAATTTCTTTTGCCAAACCCTTTAATCTTCAGTAAATCTAATAATAGAGTATTCAAACCAAAAACGACAACATCAACCACGCTATAGAAGAATGCATATACTTCAATACATGCTATAGAAGAATGCATATACATTATACATGTATATACGATTTTAATACACACACTAGCAACAACTGCTCATAACTTAACAGAAAAGGTCACATATGTAACATATAATTCCGTATATGTGTGTGTGTATGAGTTTCTGAAACGGACATTCGCGTTCTGGCTTGACGCGCTCCTTCGCCTAGCGTTCGAAAAGATGAGCTAAAACTAAATGAATTAATAGGATATTGAACACTCGGGGAGACTGGGCCCGGGGATGATACCACCGTCTGCCAGTGATTCGTCAGGTGGAAAATTGAAACGAGCGGTTGTCGCTGGTTCGCTGACAGGATTCTGGCAACGAAACACAACGGACGGCTTCACCCGCGATGCTAATCCATTGCCAAAATAAATCGTTTTATTATTACTTATAATTGCAAAATCGTATGCACTTCCGAACAAAGAACCCACAAACCCATTTCTTCTTAAATAACAGAGCACTGCTAACGGCATGTTTAAATAGCGCCGAAACTCCCGTACGAAAGTCAATAAAATCCATTAAAACCTATTGAACGTTCGGCACTGAATGGGATTGAAAAGAGCGCCAATTGATTTTTCTTGTAGCACATAATGGAGTAATTGATTGCTCACATACTCAGCCACACCAAAGGTGCATAGCACTGTGTGCAGCCAAAGCCATACCCTTTGCAATCTCTATCCCAACGCTAGGGCAGCTTTTACGTGGTATGTGTGTGTTTTTTATCTACCCACCTCGAGGCACTTAAATCTTGGAAACCCCGGTTGGCGCTCATGGGCTGGATAAAATCCCCACCATTTCCGTAATAAGCATTATAGAATTACCTTGAGCGGTGTAAGGCTCACCAAATTTCCATTTTTCGTTCCTTTTTTTAACTACCTTCGCCGAGAGCCGAAAAAATATCCCTTCCCGAGCATGGGCTGGTGCAGCTCCCGTGCAGACGTCTATGACTTCCTCCTGCCTCGTACCGTAGGGTGGGGAGCTGTTTTAGCAGCATCACGTCCGAGGGCGAAAAAAAGGTGGACCGCACTTTAGCCGGTGCAAACGGTGCGACGAACCGAGTGGATCTGGTTTCACCTTGGTTTGCTAATTTATATTCCACCCGGGAACTTCACTCTCCCGTAAAATCCATTACCATATTCATGGATGCAACGGTGCGCTAAGCTGCATTGCGCACGGTGTGCACGATGCACTCAGGCCTTGCCAGCGACGGCTGGCACGGCCGATTTCGATCCGCTGACAAACACAGGGCGTGAGTGGCGCTAGTCCGGAGCTATGTCAACCGGTGCTAGCAAGTGCAACATAAATGACAGTGCAAATGGGGTTCCACGGCGCCGTTTACCGATGAGCCCACCTCGTCCAGAGCCGAAACAGCCCGTTAGCATGGACAGGTAGATTAAGCATGACATTGGCGCATCATTGCACTCCGTTTCGATTCGCAAAACCCGCAGCAGCTCGTTATCCTGTGCGATAGCTGCCTTCGCCGGAGCCGTTTCCAATCTGCCAAATCGTATCTCCAGAATAAACGTGTGAGATATGTGTGTGTGTACATTATACATGTATATACGATTTTAATACACACACTAGCAACAACTGCTCATAACTTAACAGAAAAGGTCACATATGTAACATATAATTCCGTATTCTTCAATCACTACACAGTTAAGTTCATTTTCTCTATGCACCTGTCCTTTTTTTTGCAGTTATATCCCTTCCCATAGCTATCGCGTTGTGTTTAAAAATAAAAATAAATCTTCGTACCGAGCAAATCTTGTACCCATTTTCCACCTGAACTCACACCCACATCTATAATGAACCTGTCGTATGCGATTGGGGTTCTGCTGCTACGCGGAGAGAACCTGCCGGGGAAAAAGGGGTAAATTATTTTTCTGCCATTTCCTTCTCGCTACTCGCTCCGGTGAATAATTTAAAACACCTGCTGGCTGAATTCATAGCGCAAAAGGTTACACAAAAAATCACTGTGACCCCGATCGGATCGTCAATGCGAGAGGACGAATGGTTATTTGTGCAAGGTTTTGTTTGTATTGCTCACACTATTAAAAAGATGATTATGTGTGCTCACTAAGCTACATTTCTGACAAGCGCATAGACATTGTGAGGCCCGCAAGATACAATTCGGTCCGATGTGTTGGTGTTATGCTTAAAGGATCTCTTTGCTGTGCTACATATGCATAACGGGGGAAAGTTGGCTCACATCGTTACATAAATAGGATTGTGCTTTCATGCATCGCACTCCGGAACCATGGTGGAAAAAATCGTATGTTTCTTTTTATTAAATCTGATATTGATGTTATTGATAAATACCGGAAACCGGAAACCGGATGCCGGAAGCTAGCCTTTCCGCCGAATCAACATAGCAGGCGCTAACCTGTTGAAGAGGTATTGCTTCGCTTTACATGGGAACCAGCAAAAAGAGCACACCTTCGATACTCACCTGGGAGAGCAAAATAAACTAAAACAAATATTTCTCCCACCAATGCCGTTCCATCCTAGCAGAGAATCAACCATAGAGCTGTAGAGCACGCTCTCAACTCTCTTCGCAGCTTCGAAATGTAAAAGTTCCCCGCATGGAAAAAATGTTATGCTCACAGGTACGAAAAGGACAACCAGAGTGCAAGTGAAGCGGCACAGTAACGATCGCTGTTACCATAAAAAGGCTCTTCACCTTTAACACGAAAAAAACGATACCGTCCGTTTACCAACGCCAACACTTTTTTACCAGTTTGGCACATGGAGACTCTCACAGTCATCGCCACGGCGGAGGTTGCCTGTGATAAAGTATAAACAGCTGCGCAATTCGCAAATATTTACTCATCAATAATTCATGAAACAAAATTACGTCGCCGATCGTTGACCAGCGGGAGCTCAAGGTTGCCTGGTTTGCCAAGTTCTGTATTTATTTGCTGGTATGCTGCTGGTAAACTGCTATCCAAACGGTAGTTTACCGGAGAGGCTTTGCTCGATCGCTTGTGCCTCACATGAAAGGTTTTTTGGGATAAATTAAAAAAAATCCCCAACGGTAGAATACCGTTAATGACTGGTATGCTCATTGCGCTACCAAACATACAGTAAATGCTGAGCTCACATTATAATCCCATATATTAGTACAGCAATATCCGATGGAAGAATAGAACAATCCAGCACGAACGCTCAACCACGAACCTAATACCTATGAGATGAATCGGCCGGCCCACTGAAAATGATGATTATGATAACCACAAGCCGGATATTGACAACATGGATGAGTAAACGAACATCCAGGAATCACGAATTTGTTGACACTCCGGCAGCAAATGAGAGCTCAATCACTATCATCCCATAACCCACGGTACACAGTGAATAGAGGCAGAAAACTGCTCCGACCATGGTCGCCACAGCGACAACGGCAGCATGGCGGCGCTTGCCGGCATCATCATTAGCGGTTTTGTGTCCGTCTGTGCAGGTGACAGCCCAATCAACAAGTTGCACCGAACCGCTGACCACTCTTTCGGGACCACAGTCATGCCATGCGCTGTTGACAGAGCAACACAAGCACCCTGGTACATGTTTGAACTCTTTGAAATGAATCGAAAAAAGTCATCGAAGCACGATGTTTGCGCTTAGTG
>KZ072691.1:188189-204012 GCA_002091845.1 Anopheles cracens | reverse complement strand
TGCCACTCCAACTCTCTCTAATCCTATCACATCCTGGTCACGATCCTTCCTCTCATATTCCCAGTCTAAGTTCGCTTTCCCATTCCCTAACCATATTAGAATTATTGAGTTCAGGATAGGCTAGGTTAATTTTAAGGAAGTATATAAGTATTCCTTTTGTTAAGCCTACAAGGCGGACAATTTTATAATAATAAAAAAACACTATCAATTATCTGGTATGAACTAAATGTAAACTCTGCTCCGTTCTTTACATAAAAATTCGTTTACCAAGTGAAAATGACATTAGCCTCGCCTGCTAATAGAAAAAAAGCCCAACCTTGAACAAACATCGACTTAATACAAACCAAACCCCAACTATTGCATGAAGCTAAGCCGTTTAATGTAATAAAATTTTAAATGCATAAACTCAATTGGCCCATCTGGCGCACTGCCATGCAAGATCACCGGCATTTGCCTAGCTATTTAACTAAATTGCAACTTACCGCACTGCTTTTTCAATGTGGGTTCATCGTATAACAATAAATCTCACAATCTGCACCATAAAACAAGAAAACTATTTGACGTTGGTTCTAAATCTCATCTGGTGACTTATTCGTCATGTCAACGAGGACCATCTTAGAGGGAGGGGTGAGGGGACAGAGCTTCGCGTTTCAGAAGTCGAGCATACCGGTCGCCTTTCACAGAAACTCACCCGCTAGATTCACAGTCAAAACAATTGAGCATACGGGGTTTCAAGAGCGCACGAGAAAAAGACATTCCCGAACAGTACAGATGCCAGTTTGTGGCCATGACGAAGGCTTACCACCAAATCAACCCCCGTCCCGTCTGCGGCACTTTTGCGTCGTTTGATAATGTTAGACAGAGTCAATGCCGTCCTAAACTAAGTGAATGCAACGAGGCAGCCATGCGGTGCCAAATTCTGGCAAAACATACTCCTGCACGGATGCATCGATGCGTTTGGAGCTAGATGATGATATCGTTGTTTTTTGCCACTATTTTTCTCCGTACGTGTGATGATGGTTTTGCTGCGTGGAGCGTAACGTTCCAAGTCCCAACTCGGTGGCATCGGGCGTTCCGTTTAGTGCTGCAAACAGCACCACACAGATGCAGGAAAGATGCATCCTAGAGAAAGCGAGCAACCGTGAGCCCAAGCCCTTGAAAGTCCTCCCTGTTGCCAGTTTGGAAATAAAAGTTTTAAATATTTTCCATTTACGTGATACTTGTGTGGAACTTCGTACTGGGGGTTTCTACGCCCTGCATTCTAAATGAGCTACGATCCGGACGAACTTCGTCCATGGACCTGCTGGCGAGGGTATGGAAAACTCTTTGTCTCCCATCTTACTTCCACGCTGACCGACCAAACCAGCGGGTCTGGTTGATAGATGAAGATATTGTCGAGCATCGTTGGCTCTGGCCGCTTGCCTACGCCGTCCGACGACGACGACTTGCACGATCTTCAGATTTCATCGCTGCCGCTGCCGGTCGAGATGAATGGGGCAAAGTTTCTCGGTGTCGGGTCGAATTCCGCCACTTGAACCACAGGACTGCTCTGACGACAGGATACGTCCACTCGGTTGGCTGTGCACCGTGCAACTTGTGCAACCCGTTCCAGGTATCACATAGAACCACCCCTCAGGTGATGGATAGTGAAATTGGAATTTGACCCACGCTTCGCCTTCCTTCCTCACTGCCTCCCGCTGCGGTCCCGTAGGCCCTGTCTTTACTGACTTTCCCAGCGAATAATTGTGCAACGAGCAGTCACGACAAGTACCAACATGTTTTATTTTTTGCACCACCCCATTGCAGCTACTTTGCTTGGAAAAGACCTCACACAGTCTTGCTACCAGTACGTGTCCTAAAATGTTGATAAACAAAAAAAGTCTTCACCAAGAACCTAACATTAGGTCAGGTACCGAACTCACTGGGCTGGAGGGTTGTGAGCGAATCATACCACTGCCAGTACGTTCCGTGTGGGGCGAACTGAGCGAGTTTTGCATCTGGGCACGTTTCTTCCCCACCGAATGGCTGCATTTTAGAATCAATCACCCATCTAACAACCATAAGCTTCCGTGAACCGCATCTTCACACTACCGGCCAGCCCAGCGCGGAGCACTGGGAGGCGAACGTTGTACGCGGGGCAAGGAAAATCGGGAAAGGCAAAACTTTCTCCTCGGCCATGCCATTCGGCATGGTCGAATTCCGCCTTTCCGTACGAAAACTACTTCTCGGATGACCACAGAACAGCCATATTGCACGTTTGGTGCAACTTTTGTGCGAAGGAAAAACATAAACCACGTTCAATAAGATATTAAATTTCGATTTGGCAACAACGTTTTCAAGTTTTCACGCTTTGCCTGCACTGGCGTTTGCTTTGGCATGAAAAGTTTCATCGTTACTTGTGGTTTTATATTATTTACAATGGTTTATGAAATATCCAGCTAAGTTTTCTGAGAATTCTTTACTGATAATTTGACTCCAACAACCAATTCATTCATAACTGTGTATTGCTTAATCTTACACAGATCGAACGTAAGTAGAAAAAAGCCGCTAACCACCACCGTTGGACCAATTACAAACTCACTGCTTCTGGCTTCTCTCCCATTCCCGGTATCACGGTTCGCAAGTACACAATCGATTTTAATTGAATTCATTCACCACTCAACTTCAGGCGGTCCGAAGTTGCGCCTTCATCGTTTCGGCAAGTCGAAATGCAAATTACCTTAGATTTTACTAAACTTTCAGCCAACTAACACAATTGCGCTGCTGCTTTTCCCCGTTGCCGCTACTCACGTCCACAACATGGCGCAAACCTGCACAACATCGCTCGCTCCACCCTCCACAAATGAAAAACAACTCACCAATTTACATCCCGGTTGTACGCTGCGCTGAGTTGGAAAAAACATCCACAGTACAAAAACTATTGGGACCTGGGCTTCCTGGGCACCCTGGCAGCTAGACGAATGGACATGGTTGGAAGTTTTAATGAGGTTACCGTGCCGTGCCAGGCGATGTAATGGTTTAATGCCGGCACTTGCAGCATCACTCCAGACTGCTGTCAAGCCTAATGAGAACATGATGAGCCTAGTAACGAAGGGTGGCGCTGACGCCAGGCAGCACGGCCACTGGAAGAGAGGCAGCTCTCGAGTGCATTGTAGAGTTGGTCTTTTTAGTTGCCGTTTTGTTGTTGATGTTTTTACCTCACTTACCGTACTTCAACGCGGTATCGTTGCTCCCGATCCTTACAAAACGGTATAAGAATGCTAGTGTAGTTGCAAAACAACTGGCGAAGGAAATCGTGTTTGTACAAAAAAAAAATAACCATCCGTTGCGTAAAATGGCTGCTGCTTTTTTGGTGTTGTTACGCTGTTGCATAAATTCTTTGAAAGCCCCCCCCCCCTCTCTCCCACCACCCACCAAGAAAAGTGGCACCGATATCAAACGGGTTGAAATGGCAGAAGACGTTTGCCGGGGTATAAGTAAGATAAATAATATACATTCGTCAAAATGTCATCACAGTGGAACTGATGGTGTGCTCTCTCGCTTTGACACAAGAATTTCACTGTCACGTTCGCATAAATAAACCTCGGTCTGACGTTTGCGCGACACCGCCTGCCCTTCCCTTGTGGTCGGGGGTGTGTGGCTCTGTTTGACGCGCGCCACACCATAAACCGCAACCAACACGAACCGAACCAGTTTTGCGTTACAGCGCGTCGACGTGGTCAGCGCCGGCGGAACAATGAGCACCACCGAGGAGTTTGCCCGACACGGTTCGGAATTTGTGATCGTTTTCCTGGTGGGTGAGCAGCACTCACCCCCGTGCCGTACCCGAGTGCCGGAAAAATCAACCCCAAATCGCGCCAGTACAAAGTTAAATTTCTTGCAATGGAAATCTTCTCGCCGCCTCGGTGACGACGACGATGACGACAGGGCGTTTGCCGAAAGTGTGAAGTGAAGTGAATAGTGTGTGAGCTGTGCAGTTGGTTCGGCTGCAAACAGCTTTGCACCGTACCGTTCCCTCAGACCCCGCGAATGAATACGGTTCGCGGTTGTGACTGACTGGCGGCGGTTGGCGTGATATGTACCATTTTGTGTGATAGCTCCAGCGACAACACAAACACCCACAGCAATCTAATAGTTTCGGATGGAAGCAAACGGCTCAGAACGATACGACGACGAGACAGTGATTGCTTATAAGCAAATGGGTCTGTGTGAGCTTTAAGTTAAGCAGAATGCCTGTCCTTGTTATCTTTCTTTAAATGATTGTTTTTATATTTCATAAACTACTCCGAATGCGTGTTTACCTTGCATTGAAATATTAAAGTTTGTTGATTGCACACATACATACTAAAATGCATCAACATTCCGTTATATGTTTGATCTAATGCACTTGGGAAAGTTGATTTTAAATATCGCAAAATACACAAATATTGGGAAATGTACTGGTCCCGGTTTGGATTCAGGCCAATCTTTACAATAGTTCGCAATCAAAATGAGCCTTAATTTGAATTTGAGGAAATATTTCAGAAACATTTATATCAACTCAACTCACTTTTGAGAGAGATGATTTTATTTGATGAGATACAAGAGATGAAATTATTATTTCTTTTTTCCGCAATTACTTATTAATTTTTCTCGGGATTATGTTTGCTGGAGCGACTTTTGCAAGTAAAACGAAAAATGTAGTACGTTACATCTTACATTTCAATTGAATTGAAAATAATCGAAAATTCATTGCAATAAGAATGTATAACTTAGATGCTGTGAATTTTTGATAGAAGAACTTTCAAATATTGAAAAAATAAAACCCTTATTAAACACTCTATCAATTTAAATCATCACTCTGTTCTTTTTATATCACTACCGTTTCAAAATTCAACCCATAAAACTCTTAAATGCAAGACGGATTTGAAGAGAATTGAATTTTATAATTACTAAGTACAAAATCGTAAAATCATTAATGTTGCACATGTCTAAAAAAGCAAGTTAATAAATTTAACACTTACGGTCAAATGGACCGAATACTCCTTGCAAATCGTGGTGTCAATTGACACCTAGAAGGCTATTTCCGGCAATTTTTGACCAATTGGGCAGAAATTTTCACAGTTGTAAGTTGTATCTCAGAAATTTACGGATTTTATAATTTTTAAAAATCTTTAAAAAACTTTGCAAAAATATAAAACTTTAAGTGAAAACCGTTTGTCGATATCTCTAACCGTTTTTGAGTTATCGAAGCTCAAATTTGCAAAAGTGTCAATTGACACCAGATTTGTCCGTTAGTGTTAATACTTGAGATAATACTTCACCATATTATAGCTTTCTAACGACAAGCTATCATACATCTAATGTAAAATTTTCTCTAATCAATTAAAATGCATTAGATGTTTGACTTTGAAAAATAACCATAATGCAACCATGTGTTCGACTTACACAGATGTCTTTGGGACGCACTAATCGCGAAAGTCTGGAACAAACTGTACACATTTCATGTTACCAAATAATATTAAGTCTCCGCCGATTCGCGGAAAACTATCTCAACAATTAAATTTACTAACGACCCGGCACGTACGGTGAACTGCACCTGTGCGACGCAACAACTAACATCTGAATTCCATTGAAGTCGTCCCGGCAGGCACGCCAGGAGTCGTGAAGTAATTATTTTCACACGTTTACTTCCCACCCTGCCCGACCGCTCAAGACGTCGGATTTCGCCGCTGCGGCCCAAAGCGGTGCCTCTCGGTGCGCAGATTTCGATCTAATCACATTATTTGTCTTCACGCCCCAAACTCCCCTCGCAATCAAATCTGTGTTTCCGTCGGTGATATGCGGCGGCTATGCATGACTATGCCGGAGTTTGTCGAGAGACGGACTGTGGCGGAAAAGCAACGATGGCAGCAATCGTTTCCTGAAGAATGGTAAACTTCAGCATGAGCGAAAAGATTTCTTGCATTGATTCGCTTCGGATAGCTCCGGTTCGGCCACTGGCCCGCTGCACAGTACCGCGACGCTGCAATCGGTCGAGGTGGGCGGGAGAAGCAAACATGTACAAACAATCGTCACGCTAGCAGTTAGGTTCCATCTACGACCACAATATTTTCCGCTTGGAGGCAAGCGGCAAACATTTCGTTCGGGTCACCGCGCACCATCACGTTGAAAAGGTACAGGCCCGCTCTAGGGTGAAGGTAGGCACGTGGAGAGCGTAAGAAGATTGCTTATATCGATCGGCATACGGGACACGCGGACCGAAGCAGCACCACAGCTTCGCGTGCTCGATTCCAGCGCGAAGAGAAATTGGGAAAATTGAAAAACTTTTCAAAACCATTTCCATTCTATTTTTTCCACAGCACATCCTCTCTCTAGCGTGGAAATGTTTGTACATACTAGGGAGAAAAACCTTATTTATTAACCAAGATACTTCAAGCTTCTCACAAGCGTACTAGCCGGAACATCCGTGAGAAACCGGCTTCCACCAGCTTATTTTTCCACCCCACACCATGCTTTACGTGGTAATTTCTGACCACGGAAACGTTTCCAGCGGATAGATTATTCCCCCGAAGTTTCCCTCGTTTGGGACTTTTCTCTTAACATAAGCCACACCACATCCGAGCTCTATCCTTCCCACGGGGAACTTTAGCAATTGAACCACAGCGGAACAAGATTTCATGGGATTGAAATGTTCCCAAAAGTATCCCGTTGCGGAGAAAACTGCATGCCAGTGAACCGTGCTATGCACAGTGTAACACAAACAGTTTCTCACTTCATTTCTAGGGAAATGAGGTAAGAAAAATCGTTCCAGCGTGTCACGATCGGATGCCAAACTTTTTCTCCATTTGCACCAAGTATTCAAAACTATTCTATGCGGTTTTGTCGTACGCAATAGAAAAGTAAACTTCACATTATTCCAAATTCACTAGATTGCAATTTAGCTACCTGAAAATATTTTACCCACATGGACCGAACAAACACACATTCGTGATGGAATGAAACAATTCACGGATCTTCCACCCAAGACCCAAGTTTACGACAGGATAATTTTGTCCTGTTGAACATTTGTTCATGTCACACACCTACCACGTAAGCGCAGGCCAACAAGCTTTAAACACGGCCAACCCGGTTTACTGCACCTCCATTCGCACCGTAACCTCTTCATCTGCTTCCTATCAACATAGCTTAGAACCTAGATCCATCCTCGCACCCATCCGGCGTTCCGTCGGTACACCTTCACGACGGTGAACGACGGTAAAAATTGTGCGTGAAAAGTTTATCATCCCGTAAGCAAGCAGTCACCCTCATTAATCATCCCGATACAAAACGCTGGCCGCGCTAAAAGGTGCGGATGAAATAATTTTAACGCCCGGCCAGTAACATGCGCACAGTTTGTGTGAGGGAATACCCCCCCCCCTCTCTCCCACCACCCACCAAGAAAAGTGGCACCGATATCAAACGGGTTGAAATGGCAGAAGACGTTTGCCGGGGTATAAGTAAGATAAATAATATACATTCGTCAAAATGTCATCACAGTGGAACTGATGGTGTGCTCTCTCGCTTTGACACAAGAATTTCACTGTCACGTTCGCATAAATAAACCTCGGTCTGACGTTTGCGCGACACCGCCTGCCCTTCCCTTGTGGTCGGGGGTGTGTGGCTCTGTTTGACGCGCGCCACACCATAAACCGCAACCAACACGAACCGAACCAGTTTTGCGTTACAGCGCGTCGACGTGGTCAGCGCCGGCGGAACAATGAGCCCCACCGAGGAGTTTGCCCGACACGGTTCGGAATTTGTGATCGTTTTCCTGGTGGGTGAGCAGCACTCACCCCCGTGCCGTACCCGAGTGCCGGAAAAATCAACCCCAAATCGCGCCAGTACAAAGTTAAATTTCTTGCAATGGAAATCTTCTCGCCGCCTCGGTGACGACGACGATGACGACAGGGCGTTTGCCGAAAGTGTGAAGTGAAGTGAATAGTGTGTGAGCTGTGCAGTTGGTTCGGCTGCAAACAGCTTTGCACCGTACCGTTCCCTCAGACCCCGCGAATGAATACGGTTCGCGGTTGTGACTGACTGGCGGCGGTTGGCGTGATATGTACCATTTTGTGTGATAGCTCCAGCGACAACACAAACACCCACAGCAATCTAATAGTTTCGGATGGAAGCAAACGGCTCAGAACGATACGACGACGAGACAGTGATTGCTTATAAGCAAATGGGTCTGTGTGAGCTTTAAGTTAAGCAGAATGCCTGTCCTTGTTATCTTTCTTTAAATGATTGTTTTTATATTTCATAAACTACTCCGAATGCGTGTTTACCTTGCATTGAAATTTTAAAGTTTGTTGATTGCACACATACATACTAAAATGCATCAACATTCCGTTATATGTTTGATCTAATGCACTTGGGAAAGTTGATTTTAAATATCGCAAAATACACAAATATTGGGAAATGTACTGGTCCCGGTTTGGATTCAGGCCAATCTTGACAATAGTTCGCAATCAAAATGAGCCTTAATTTAAATTTGAGGAAATATTTCAGAAACATTTATATCAACTCAACTCACTTTTGAGAGAGATGATTTTATTTGATGAGATACAAGAGATGAAATTATTATTTCTTTTTTCCGCAATTACTTATTAATTTTTCTCGGGATTATGTTTGCTGGAGCGACTTTTGCAAGTAAAACGAAAAATGTAGTACGTTACATCTTACATTTCAATTGAATTGAAAATAATCGAAAATTCATTGCAATAAGAATGTATAACTTAGATGCTGTGAATTTTTGATAGAAGAACTTTCAAATATTGAAAAAATAAAACCCTTATTAAACACTCTATCAATTTAAATCATCACTCTGTTCTTTTTATATCACTACCGTTTCAAAATTCAACCCATAAAACTCTTAAATGCAAGACGGATTTGAAGAGAATTGAATTTTATAATTACTAAGTACAAAATCGTAAAATCATTAATGTTGCACATGTCTAAAAAAGCAAGTTAATAAATTTAACACTTACGGTCAAATGGACCGAATACTCCTTGCAAATCGTGGTGTCAATTGACACCTAGAAGGCTATTTCCGGCAATTTTTGACCAATTGGGCAGAAATTTTCACAGTTGTAAGTTGTATCTCAGAAATTTACGGATTTTATAATTTTTAAAAATCTTTAAAAAACTTTGCAAAAATATAAAACTTTAAGTGAAAACCGTTTGTCGATATCTCTAACCGTTTTTGAGTTATCGAAGCTCAAATTTGCAAAAGTGTCAATTGACACCAGATTTGTCCGTTAGTGTTAATACTTGAGATAATACTTCACCATATTATAGCTTTCTAACGACAAGCTATCATACATCTAATGTAAAATTTTCTCTAATCAATTAAAATGCATTAGATGTTTGACTTTGAAAAATAACCATAATGCAACCATGTGTTCGACTTACACAGATGTCTTTGGGACGCACTAATCGCGAAAGTCTGGAACAAACTGTACACATTTCATGTTACCAAATAATATTAAGTCTCCGCCGATTCGCGGAAAACTATCTCAACAATTAAATTTACTAACGACCCGGCACGTACGGTGAACTGCACCTGTGCGACGCAACAACTAACATCTGAATTCCATTGAAGTCGTCCCGGCAGGCACGCCAGGAGTCGTGAAGTAATTATTTTCACACGTTTACTTCCCACCCTGCCCGACCGCTCAAGACGTCGGATTTCGCCGCTGCGGCCCAAAGCGGTGCCTCTCGGTGCGCAGATTTCGATCTAATCACATTATTTGTCTTCACGCCCCAAACTCCCCTCGCAATCAAATCTGTGTTTCCGTCGGTGATATGCGGCGGCTATGCATGACTATGCCGGAGTTTGTCGAGAGACGGACTGTGGCGGAAAAGCAACGATGGCAGCAATCGTTTCCTGAAGAATGGTAAACTTCAGCATGAGCGAAAAGATTTCTTGCATTGATTCGCTTCGGATAGCTCCGGTTCGGCCACTGGCCCGCTGCACAGTACCGCGACGCTGCAATCGGTCGAGGTGGGCGGGAGAAGCAAACATGTACAAACAATCGTCACGCTAGCAGTTAGGTTCCATCTACGACCACAATATTTTCCGCTTGGAGGCAAGCGGCAAACATTTCGTTCGGGTCACCGCGCACCATCACGTTGAAAAGGTACAGGCCCGCTCTAGGGTGAAGGTAGGCACGTGGAGAGCGTAAGAAGATTGCTTATATCGATCGGCATACGGGACACGCGGACCGAAGCAGCACCACAGCTTCGCGTGCTCGATTCCAGCGCGAAGAGAAATTGGGAAAATTGAAAAACTTTTCAAAACCATTTCCATTCTATTTTTTCCACAGCACATCCTCTCTCTAGCGTGGAAATGTTTGTACATACTAGGGAGAAAAACCTTATTTATTAACCAAGATACTTCAAGCTTCTCACAAGCGTACTAGCCGGAACATCCGTGAGAAACCGGCTTCCACCAGCTTATTTTTCCACCCCACACCATGCTTTACGTGGTAATTTCTGACCACGGAAACGTTTCCAGTGGATAGATTATTCCCCCGAAGTTTCCCTCGTTTGGGACTTTTCTCTTAACATAAGCCACACCACATCCGAGCTCTATCCTTCCCACGGGGAACTTTAGCAATTGAACCACAGCGGAACAAGATTTCATGGGATTGAAATGTTCCCAAAAGTATCCCGTTGCGGAGAAAACTGCATGCCAGTGAACCGTGCTATGCACAGTGTAACACAAACAGTTTCTCACTTCATTTCTAGGGAAATGAGGTAAGAAAAATCGTTCCAGCGTGTCACGATCGGATGCCAAACTTTTTCTCCATTTGCACCAAGTATTCAAAACTATTCAATGCGGTTTTGTCGTACGCAATAGAAAAGTAAACTTCACATTATTCCAAATTCACTAGATTGCAATTTAGCTACCGGAAAATATTTTACCCACATGGACCGAACAAACACACATTCGTGATGGAATGAAACAATTCACGGATCTTCCACCCAAGACCCAAGTTTACGACAGGATAATTTTGTCCTGTTGAACATTTGTTCATGTCACACACCTACCACGTAAGCGCAGGCCAACAAGCTTTAAACACGGCCAACCCGGTTTACTGCACCTCCATTCGCACCGTAACCTCTTCATCTGCTTCCTATCAACATAGCTTAGAACCTAGATCCATCCTCGCACCCATCCGGCGTTCCGTCGGTACACCTTCACGACGGTGAACGACGGTAAAAATTGTGCGTGAAAAGTTTATCATCCCGTAAGCAAGCAGTCACCCTCATTAATCATCCCGATACAAAACGCTGGCCGCGCTAAAAGGTGCGGATGAAATAATTTTAACGCCCGGCCAGTAACATGCGCACAGTTTGTGTGAGGGAAGAAAAAATGGCGATCAGGAAGCGTCCCCCGGCCTATGGAGAGAACCGTCCTATAAATCTTCATGTATGTTAATGTTTTAATTCGGTCATTCCGTGGACGATGCGCGTGTGCTGCTATCGTTTTAAAATGAACCATATCGCCGTCACTGTGTACGTTCGTTAGGATTTTCGGGGCCGTAAAAATGACAAATTTAAGATATTTTTCTTATCCTCAAACTTTCATATTTTGAGCCACACAACGCAAGGTTCTTAGAGTAGGTGGGATATAGCTAGTGATCCGTTACTGCATACTTTAGAATAATAGAGTGCTGAAATGTATACTCACAAACGATCATCATAATTTTCAGTAACGTTTGGGTTGTAGAGGGCGCATCGTCTTTACATAGTCTTCTTAACATTTTTATGTTAATGCTTAAACCCTTCTTTTTTATCCAATTTATCATTACATTTTCTTTACGTTCATCAAGGTGCTCAAAATAAATTTCGAACATTTTTTTTTAAATTGCTCCTAAACTGATACGAATTTAGCATGTTTCCACATCAAAGAAATGGTCAAAGAAATTGCCTTTATTTCAATATCTACCAGGCGCCTCCATTATCCATCTAATTCAAAAAACGAAACGAGTCGTCGGTCGACATAAAGAAACTAAATTACGAAGCAAAAAATTAGAGGAAATGGATACAAAAAAATAATTAAAATTCCAGGTACACATAGCAACACCCAACGATACATGCTCGGCATCTGTCCATGAGGAAATGGATGTACGAACCAAGTAAAATGCACACATACTGAATCTTTTCGATTTTTCGGATTTTTCAATGCAGAAAAGAGAAATGTGTCATTTTACATATTTCTTTTCTTCGCGGCTATGCATTGGAAAAAATGCTTATTTCCCATCGATCGTATGAAATAGAGAATATAATCAAAAATAGTTTCCTATTGCTATTGTTCAGTGGAATAACCTCTATATTTAATAGAAGTAAAAAAAATGAAAACATTCCAATAAAAATCATTTCATCTAATTCCAACAATATAATTACATTCCATCTATTTATTCATATTTCCTTCTAATAGACGTATAAATCATAACAATAAATCCCTGACCATCTCTGCTGAAATGTTTGTACATACTAGGGAGAAAAACCTTATTTATTAACCAAGATACTTCAAGCTTCTCACAAGCGTACTAGCCGGAACATCCGTGAGAAACCGGCTTCCACCAGCTTATTTTTCCACCCCACACCATGCTTTACGTGGTAATTTCTGACCACGGAAACGTTTCCAGCGGATAGATTATTCCCCCGAAGTTTCCCTCGTTTGGGACTTTTCTCTTAACATAAGCCACACCACATCCGAGCTCTATCCTTCCCACGGGGAACTTTAGCAATTGAACCACAGCGGAACAAGATTTCATGGGATTGAAATGTTCCCAAAAGTATCCCGTTGCGGAGAAAACTGCATGCCAGTGAACCGTGCTATGCACAGTGTAACACAAACAGTTTCTCACTTCATTTCTAGGGAAATGAGGTAAGAAAAATCGTTCCAGCGTGTCACGATCGGATGCCAAACTTTTTCTCCATTTGCACCAAGTATTCAAAACTATTCAAGCTATCATACATCTAATGTAAAATTTTCTCTAATCAATTAAAATGCATTAGATGTTTGACTTTGAAAAATAACCATAATGCAACCATGTGTTCGACTTACACAGATGTCTTTGGGACGCACTAATCGCGAAAGTCTGGAACAAACTGTACACATTTCATGTTACCAAATAATATTAAGTCTCCGCCGATTCGCGGAAAACTATCTCAACAATTAAATTTACTAACGACCCGGCACGTACGGTGAACTGCACCTGTGCGACGCAACAACTAACATCTGAATTCCATTGAAGTCGTCCCGGCAGGCACGCCAGGAGTCGTGAAGTAATTATTTTCACACGTTTACTTCCCACCCTGCCCGACCGCTCAAGACGTCGGATTTCGCCGCTGCGGCCCAAAGCGGTGCCTCTCGGTGCGCAGATTTCGATCTAATCACATTATTTGTCTTCACGCCCCAAACTCCCCTCGCAATCAAATCTGTGTTTCCGTCGGTGATATGCGGCGGCTATGCATGACTATGCCGGAGTTTGTCGAGAGACGGACTGTGGCGGAAAAGCAACGATGGCAGCAATCGTTTCCTGAAGAATGGTAAACTTCAGCATGAGCGAAAAGATTTCTTGCATTGATTCGCTTCGGATAGCTCCGGTTCGGCCACTGGCCCGCTGCACAGTACCGCGACGCTGCAATCGGTCGAGGTGGGCGGGAGAAGCAAACATGTACAAACAATCGTCACGCTAGCAGTTAGGTTCCATCTACGACCACAATATTTTCCGCTTGGAGGCAAGCGGCAAACATTTCGTTCGGGTCACCGCGCACCATCACGTTGAAAAGGTACAGGCCCGCTCTAGGGTGAAGGTAGGCACGTGGAGAGCGTAAGAAGATTGCTTATATCGATCGGCATACGGGACACGCGGACCGAAGCAGCACCACAGCTTCGCGTGCTCGATTCCAGCGCGAAGAGAAATTGGGAAAATTGAAAAACTTTTCAAAACCATTTCCATTCTATTTTTTCCACAGCACATCCTCTCTCTAGCGTGGAAATGTTTGTACATACTAGGGAGAAAAACCTTATTTATTAACCAAGATACTTCAAGCTTCTCACAAGCGTACTAGCCGGAACATCCGTGAGAAACCGGCTTCCACCAGCTTATTTTTCCACCCCACACCATGCTTTACGTGGTAATTTCTGACCACGGAAACGTTTCCAGCGGATAGATTATTCCCCCGAAGTTTCCCTCGTTTGGGACTTTTCTCTTAACATAAGCCACACCACATCCGAGCTCTATCCTTCCCACGGGGAACTTTAGCAATTGAACCACAGCGGAACAAGATTTCATGGGATTGAAATGTTCCCAAAAGTATCCCGTTGCGGAGAAAACTGCATGCCAGTGAACCGTGCTATGCACAGTGTAACACAAACAGTTTCTCACTTCATTTCTAGGGAAATGAGGTAAGAAAAATCGTTCCAGCGTGTCACGATCGGATGCCAAACTTTTTCTCCATTTGCACCAAGTATTCAAAACTATTCTATGCGGTTTTGTCGTACGCAATAGAAAAGTAAACTTCACATTATTCCAAATTCACTAGATTGCAATTTAGCTACCTGAAAATATTTTACCCACATGGACCGAACAAACACACATTCGTGATGGAATGAAACAATTCACGGATCTTCCACCCAAGACCCAAGTTTACGACAGGATAATTTTGTCCTGTTGAACATTTGTTCATGTCACACACCTACCACGTAAGCGCAGGCCAACAAGCTTTAAACACGGCCAACCCGGTTTACTGCACCTCCATTCGCACCGTAACCTCTTCATCTGCTTCCTATCAACATAGCTTAGAACCTAGATCCATCCTCGCACCCATCCGGCGTTCCGTCGGTACACCTTCACGACGGTGAACGACGGTAAAAATTGTGCGTGAAAAGTTTATCATCCCGTAAGCAAGCAGTCACCCTCATTAATCATCCCGATACAAAACGCTGGCCGCGCTAAAAGGTGCGGATGAAATAATTTTAACGCCCGGCCAGTAACATGCGCACAGTTTGTGTGAGGGAAGAAAAAATGGCGATCAGGAAGCGTCCCCCGGCCTATGGAGAGAACCGTCCTATAAATCTTCATGTATGTTAATGTTTTAATTCGGTCATTCCGTGGACGATGCGCGTGTGCTGCTATCGTTTTAAAATGAACCATATCGCCGTCACTGTGTACGTTCGTTAGGATTTTCGGGGCCGTAAAAATGACAAATTTAAGATATTTTTCTTATCCTCAAACTTTCATATTTTGAGCCACACAACGCAAGGTTCTTAGAGTAGGTGGGATATAGCTAGTGATCCGTTACTGCATACTTTAGAATAATAGAGTGCTGAAATGTATGCTCACAAACGATCATCATAATTTTCAGTAACGTTTGGGTTGTAGAGGGCGCATCGTCTTTACATAGTCTTCTTAACATTTTTATGTTAATGCTTAAACCCTTCTTTTTTATACAATTTATCATTACATTTTCTTTACGTTCATCAAGGTGCTCAAAATAAATTTCGAACATTTTTTTTTAAATTGCTCCTAAACTGATACGAATTTAGCATGTTTCCATTTGGGTCACATAAAAGAAATGGTCAAATAAATTGCCTTTATTTCAATATCTACCAGGCGCCTCCATTATTCATCAAATTCAAAAAACGAAACGAGTCGTCGGTCGACATAAAGAAACTAAATTACGAAGCAAAAAATTAGAGGAAATGGATACAAAAAAATAATTAAAATTCCAGGTACACATAGCAACACCCAACGATACATGCTCGGCATCTGTCCATGAGGAAATG
>KZ072691.1:162418-177428 GCA_002091845.1 Anopheles cracens | reverse complement strand
GTCTCGAGCACATTTATGAAAAATCGCACTTCAAACACCCGCTGTGGCGTTTGTTTTCCACCCCACAACGTTCCCAGCCTCGTTTCCCGAAAAAAATGCGCACACGTTGATAATAATGGCACCGTAAAAAAAAACACACCGTTTTTGGTTACAGGAAAATCGTACAAAGAGCACCCCATAAAATCCGTTTCCATCCGGGAGGTGCCGTGTGCGAGAAGAATGCAATTCTCTCCATATTGTCAACGGTACCGTCATCGATCACGTTACGGAAAATTTAACTAATTTTCGCTGACACAAAACACATCCGCAAAACACCGGTACGGTTGGAGGATTGCATACATGGGCACTATATCTTCCCGCCGTGCCTCTCTTCTTCTTTCTTTGCCCTCCGGAGCTGTCAGTGGAAAATTTGGCCCACAATTTGAGCCGGTGGCGGTGGAAGCGTTGGTGGTAGGCCTTCTCTCATGATTCCGTTGCTTCAGTTGCACGGTTCGTGCGTCTTTCCCGTGTCCATTTCGCGTTTGATCGCATTGCTGACAATTCCATCGCCGGTGCTCGGGCAAGGATTTGATGAATTGCAACGGTAATGTAATTTGCCCAAACAACCATCAACCATCAGCGGGAACGGAGAGCCATTCGAGCCAACGGGTGCACAATCAACCGCCCGTAAATCAAAATCATACACTCACGCCGCGCTAGGGAGGAATGAAATATGTTTAAAAACGGATCGCCCCGTAACGATAAAACATCATAAAGCGAACACGCACCATTAACTCCATGAACTGCTTGTGTAACAGGTTTGGCTTTGTTTACTATATAGAGCACGCTTCTTTCTTGAGTAAACGGTTTCTCAACGATGTAGTTCTCAGTTGACGCAACGGGCACGATACATATTAATTCAAATAATTATTTACGCTTCTAAACCAATCTAAACTGGTACACGAAATGTATAGTTGTCCATTTATAACACTTACTCTTCGACAAGTCATTCCCAATTTCTTCTTACGTACATTGGTTGCCCATTGGAAATCTCCCGAGAAGCGAGCGCAATACTACTTGGCCGAAAAGAAAAATGATGATTGAGTCTTTCCTGATCTTTCAATTGCAAAATGAAAAACGTCGCACCAACCGTGCACTGGCGCTAGAAACCTTCTCCTTGGGACGGACCCATTGTGGGACCGTTTTTCATGTCTCCAAAAAGACCGAAGAAAAGCGAATCTTCAATTAATTTAAATTGCAATAGTAAATCTCTCTCGACCGTTGCATGGTACACTGCACGGTACACCGCATCGCCCGGTCAGCAGCGACCGCGCTTGGCGTTACAAAGTGAAATCTTCAACTTCACAAGAAATAAGCATTCGCTGCCCTACTTTATAAAGCTTGCCAGCAGCTCTCGCCCTACACATGGACGCGCTCGACCGCCCAACAATAATAACAATAAAAGCTAATATCGTCGAAAAAGCATTTTGCATTTTATTACATTCTGTCCACCAGGCTGAAGTGTTCGCGGCACGCCGGAAACCCTGCGGCGTCCTGCCGCGTCCTGTAGCACTACATCTGCTACCAATGGAGACGAGCGATGGACCAGCGGTTCCTCTTATGTGATGCTATTTCTTGGAAGCTGATAAAATCTTCCGCGAATAAAACAATGGACGCATGAACCGTCCAACTCGGGCTGGTGCATCTTACACGCGTGTACGCAACCGATACTAGGAATTTATTAGAGGCGCGGAAAAGCTCACGCGCACCAGCATAATGAACACGTAATAAATGATATTTTGGGTGATTAAAAGCAAGATGTTTTGTTATTAAACGAAAAACCTCCTGCTGGTTTCATAATGTCCAATTTGCTCCGTAAATAGGAAATAGAAAATTCGCAGCATGTTGCTAGCCTAGCACAAGTTGGCGGAAGCAACATGCATTCAAACTGACAATGTCAATGCTATGGTAGTGATTGGCATCAAAACGTAACGGATTATTAATTGAGTACCTAAACGATTCGACCACCTATGTTTAGACTAACTATCATGTCAATATGATAAATCTAATACGCCTTATGATACAGAACGCGATATTGATGAGTCTAACTTAACAATGAAAACTTCATTTGCTCAATATCTCATTTTTTCGTATAAAAAACTTTACAGAATCGTCATTCCAGCTACTATTACCATTTCGAAAGGCGCAGAAAAACCTGTGTTGAGAATGTCAGGTTGGAAAAATTTTCAGTACGGTAGCCTTTGCAGCATTCGCTAAGCCCTTGCTTAGTCCCAATTCTGAAGCAGCCGCGCTTATCTAACTATATGTACCTAATTTTTCGAATAGCACTTATCCGACCGTATAGCTAAATCACTTCTCTACCGTCAACATTACTTTATCTACCTTACAGACTCGATTTTTTAAATGAATCCTTGTAATCTCTTATGGTTGGTAGTAAGTGTTAAGAGTGAGAAGAGTTAAGATTCCCACCTCTTATTTGATTACACGATAGTCATTGTTAAGCATATGTGCGGACATTTGTTATTAAAATAAACCAAATATCTAAAATATGCAATATTTATTTTCATAGTTAACACTTCTGTCGCTGACAGAACGAATAGAGCGATCCATGGCGATGCGTCGATTAGACGGATCGGACCCCCGATCGGTTTCCTCCTCTTCGCTTAGACAGGATAAGGATTACAGATTATCGATAAGCGGCGAGCGTCAATAGCCACGCCCAAAAAATGAGCAATTACTTCCGCGAGATAGTGCAGTCAATAAGTTAATAAGTCAAGTAAGCATCGCTTCCTGTAGACACGATAATTTGCAAGGTAGTTGCGCTTGAGATGGAACAAACTGTATTTCTTAATTTTTGATAACCCAAAAACGATTTTGACAGATAAATGGGCAATGTATGGGATGCAACTCACAGCACTGACAATATACGCGCTTGACGAGCTGCGCTGCATGTAAACGGGCTTTAACAAAAATCATCTTCGAGGTCTTCTGTTAGCCATTAGATCTTAGAGATCCTAGTTAGATCTTGTGTTAGCCGTTAACACGTGTTCGACACAAAACGATCGGAAAGTTTTGTCCTTTAACTTTTGTCTATTTGTATCTTATAGCAGCTTCGTTTGCCGGTAATATGTGAAATTAGTGATGTAGAATACTATGTTTGTTCGCTAACTATGTCTTGCATACTTGATTCATTGCAATATAAAACGTAAAAAAATGTTGGTTTTGGTCCCTTACATTAGGCGTTTCGCTTTTGTCAGATTGCGTGAGCGGTTTGTTATTCATTATTTGTTTGAAGCATCATTTTAACAGAATGGATGCACATAAATACTAAAATTCAAATAAAAAATATATATTTAAATAAAAAAATGCTTTAAAATATGTTTTAATGTTTTAAAACGTCCCAAGCTTTGCTGATTTTTTTTTAGATCATATTGACACAATGTTAAGATTTTAGAGATTTAGTTAAGTTTATTAAATAGCCTATGATGGTTATGGTTCAAAAAGATGTTACTACATATTTCGATTGGACTTACGTTAATTTGGTTGGTTGCTGATACAGCGAAAATGATTTTTGTGAGGTGTTCTACAACAATGAGCATACCTGACGCTGCAGAAGCAAAAATCAATCTCAGTGAATAGTTTTCCCATCGTAGTCACATGCGGTCATCCCCATGTTAACAGAACGTACGAAAATCAACATAAAATACCACGGTAAGAATCTCACCTCTAGCGTCGGAAAAGTTCAGCAGCTCGTCTAATTTACATTGCACAACTGGACACCGTCTTGCGCACCAGCCCTAAGTAAACGTTCAAAGCACCTACGATGAATGCGCATAGACCACTGCTCGAAGGTTTGGAACCAAAACAAAAAAGAGTCGGAAAAAGCTGCCGAACAGCCACTCGCAGCGTTGCAGTAATCTTCTAAACCACTTACAGCCAATACCACGCACCAGCTGGGACAGCACACGGGCTGGGAAAATGTAAGAAACACAGCACGGACTTCACTCTGCATGCAGATGGGAGTATTTAGGATGACCCTCGACAGCGGTATTACGCCACCTGCATGACCGACTACCGTGCCGGGGTTTTGGTTCGGGTACTGAAGCTGAAGCTCCCAAACCGGTAAAGATACACGCGGTAGGGTCGGAACCCCAGCCAGCAGGATAGCAAAACCGACATGTCAGGCGGTTACGCCGGCAGAATCTTGCTCCAGATGGTCCGATTACGTATCCGGGCTTCCTTTACAGCCCGAACACGATATAAAATGGCTGAGACGGTCGATTCAGGATGGACACTGAAAAGTGCAATCACTGCACTCGTGCACCGTACTCGTTGCTATCATCGCTTGGAAGCAACCGTTCCCGACGGCAAGCGTGCCGGTGGAATGTCCAATACTACCGAGTCGGGCCCACCCCCGAGTACATCGGCCCTCGGTGCACATTCATCCGGAAAAACAACTCACGAATATTTCAATACCAACGTGCCCTACGTACCCGCGTCCGGCACCGAGCTGAAGAAAGATTATAAGGGCAGGTCGGGTCTGGAAGAGGCTTATTTAAATGCTGGGCAACTCTTCCCAGCACCGAACACACTCACATTTCATTATAATTTTATTTCTTCCTGTACTGCAGGTGAAAGTGCAACGAAAGCTATCTGTTATAGCTGTATGATTCACGTTGTAGAAGAAGTATGCTACTTGCTGCTTCTAGAAGGTGCATATCATTCATATATGTTATCATGGCGATAGTAATCTCATTTTGCTTCTTCAAAAATACATTTTTTAATTCTTATCTATGCCCCAATGTTTTCAAATCCTGATAAATATAGTGCTGCACCTAGATAAAGCAAAATTATCAACTATTCAACAAACGGATATGATGAACGGTCATGCAGCCTCAGTTATATGTAGACAGCACAAACGGCCTCACACCGTCTTAGATAACTTGGACAACAATAGCTTCACGCCCCAAAAGAACAAATTTTCGTGCAATTTTGTTCACGGTGTCACTCGATTTAATTCCAAATCCGATCTCGGAAATTGGTCTTGTTCAATAAAGAATATGGTACCGATTCAGATTACGGACGCAATCCCAATTTCCGATGCGATGTCGGTTTTGAAAACGAATCTGCAAGCGGTTCTCAACGGCTGCCAATTAACAGTGTTGGGCGCAGAATGTTGGCCTCAGTAAATAAATAATTGGATAACTGCAACTTAAGTAACTAAATAGCACTCAACTGCACAAGATATCTTCGTTTTGTTATCATGAGCTTATTTCGGCTGAAAGAGAATATAACTATAAGAGAACACGTTTCAGGAGCTATTAGTTCGGAAGCAGCTGCAGAAGTGATTTCGCAAATTTCCATCAATTAGTGATGGGCATACATGCTTTGAGAGCAAGTCTTTAGCAAGATATTTGCCAGTATAAACTTGTGGAAACTATGCATTATGCAAGTATAGTCCAAAGAAATATTACGTAATAGTCAAAGTAATCATTCAAGCATACTTGAAACGTTTTCAATGTTTTACAATTCTTACATTTGTAGCGCGACCATAAACGACGAGTAATAGATCAAAAATAGCTAATGTAATAAACCTCCAGTAATTTACCTCCAACAAACGCATTTGAAATGCATGTTAAACAAACAATACAATTCACAGTGTGTCTGAAATAGTTCGTACAAATTAAATAGCACTGCATCGGGGGAAGGCCACGGAAACGGAAATAAATATTAGCGCACTTCGTAGAACCATGGGTGGCGACACTAATTGACATTAATTACCGATGCTTCTTAATGACGTCTTGAAGCAAACAAACAAACAAAATAGACATTGTAATTCGATCGTCCTACGATAAACGAACTAAGCAACCGCTTTGCCGCTCTTATTTCTCTGCCAACGAGCGGTTCCTTGGTAAAAGTAAATACATTTCACACCAGCGTAGCTTAGAAACCTCCAACGTACGTCACTGCAGCGCCGGTATACGGCGTACGTATTCCCCTGAGAGCGATGCACCGTTCTCACATCTCGCTCGCATGCCCAGCAAACGATCAATCTACTCTAACGACCGGAAGCTAATGAATATACGTGCTGCTTCCTAGAAGCTCCCTTGCTCCGATGCATGCGTTTGTGTCTAATTTGCTGCACTAACGGCATGCTGACCCGGGGACCAGGAGAATCTCGGCCACGTTGTAAGCGGTAAGATCAGAAAAGGAGACTCCCGGACAGGCGCATCGATTTCGTTCGTTTGTTGATATATTTCCGTTCACTTCATTTGTGCGTTACATTCAGCGGGAGTTTCGGTGCCGCCGTTTAGTATGGCTGCGGCGGAGGATAGTCCGGCACGATCGGCACGCTGCCTTGGCGTTGGTTGTCAACGAATACCTCAATGTTGACCAGCGTTCCGGCGGGATTGGCGGCTTCATTCAGGGGGAAAACTACGTCCGAGTCGGCCGGCGGAATGTCACGTTTCAGCTGCTGCTTGTTGTAGGGCTGTGGTGGTGGCTGATCCGGATCTGGTCCCGGTCCCGGTGGTCCCGGTGGTCCCGGCGGAACGACCCCACCGTCCTGACTGTCGACGTTGACTCGAATGCTAATCAGCGGGTTGGCGATAGCCACCGCTGCCAACATGGCCAGCACGATTAGGAAGCGCATCTCGTCTGTTTGCTCTCGTTACACGGTACTTCTTGCCTTTAACTGTAATAACTGCTGACCATTCTGGTGCTTCAGCCGTCTTTTATACGTCGTCTAATGCTACCGTTGCTCGACACAGCGTCGGTACACACGTAGCAAACCACTGACCACTCGCAATGCGATACGTAGGAAAAAAAACATCGTCTCATCTCTTTTCTTCCCATCTTTGATTAGATCAATCCTATCAAAGGCGGTAATGATCAAATCCCGTTCCAGCCATGATAGATTTATGGCCAAAAACCCTTATCAATCATTCCGCTATCGTTCACTTGATTCGACGATGCGCTTTTCTTACGCTTGGTACCACTGTTGACTGATTTGCTGCCATATCTGAGGCGTTATTGAACGACCCGACTATCTATATTATCACCAAATAATCATATATTACCAAGCTTATCCGGACGAGACGAGCTCTAAATTTAGCTGCACTGTAACTTAGCAGTCATTTCCGATGCGCTACATTTACGCTGCTGAATACACACTCCTGCTCGTGTTGTGTAATGTAGCTGATCGCTATCGCGACTGCATTTTACTGTGCACAGTGACCCGTCGAATTCTGATAGTGTTTATGCTCCATCAAAACTCGTTTTGATGCCACATATACCAATATCTAGAAACGTAATTAAAAATCCTACCACTGCACTACTGCTAATTCATCAAACGTAGCCAAATTATACCGTTTTCGACGATAGACGACTTAAACAGTCTGCGTTCCACCAAATTCTCTACGTCCCATATTCTCCAAACGGGCCAAATTAATGGCCGTATTCATGTCCCAGCCAGCATTGCTACGTCATCACCGTCGTTCCAACTCCACCGCACGGAAGAACTCAAGCCTAGGTTGCAGCTGGGGCGAGTGGAGGAAAACTCGTCTCCTTTGGCTTTGATGATACCCTTCGAAAATGCTTCCACTGTACTGCCGGTCGCACAACAACCATGTGTTGCAAGAAATTAGAGTCTCTGGTGAGATTCTTTCTAATTTACATGTATGATGAAAGCAATACACTTTACGCTCACGTGTGCATCGACCGGAGAATGCCAACGAAGCTCATTGGCATTAGAGAGCGATGGACGAGGGCAACGTGTCAACGGTTCTCAACGGACGACGAGCGAGGGACAACGGTTCTGCTCGTGCCCGCAAGTGTAATTCCTTCAATCTGTTGCTACCCAGGTGCCTGACACCACCGGTGGGGGTACTTTTACGTTTAAGATACTCATTAGAAAAGTAAGCATGTACTGCGAAATTGCACTCCTCCCAATTAACCGTTGGTAACGGGGTGCTCTTTTCACCCCGGCATGCATACAGTGACGGTCAGCTTCAGCATTAGGATGAAAGCTTTACATGGGTGCAGTGTGTTCTTTACTGTATATCCAAATTTGCCTTTTCGAAGTCATCCAGCTAAATATAGCGTCGAAGTCTAAATGTTTCCTACACCATCTCTCACTGATCAGGTGCGTCAAATTGGAGCGTTACCAATCACGATTTCAGTACGTTAAACCATTTTTCATCCATTTTTCCATTTTTTTTCTTAAAAATCCAAGATTTGGTGAAACAAATTCATGCAACTCTGGAAACTGCAAAAGAATATATGAAAATAGCTGTAAGTCGTAACATCACTAAAACATATGAGTAAAGGTTTACTTAGGAAATGTTTTATTTATTTATTTATTTATAAGTATGACGGCCTTGGTGGCAGTATTGTCAGTGCCTAAGTGCACTGAACGACAAAAAAAAGTAAAAATAATTGGTAAAATATCTTCCTGCTGCGAAATAGCAAACGTAATTTATCATAGTTAGAATCATGAGTAATGCAAGGTTGAGCCAGTAGAATAGAACGAACGGGAGCGTAACGTTTTCAAAAGTTTTGACCACAATTGGCTCATAATCAACCGAACCTAGGACGTATTGACGGATTGGTAAGAAATGTATTGAATAAATTGTTAGCTTAATCATTGATGAATCATTTCATTTGAACTGAAGCAACGCAATCGTACAACTGATATGTCAATAAAAAGTGTTTGACATCTCTGAATTAGCACCGAATCTGTAAAACTCAACCCACTGCTCCATTCGTCTGTAAACGGATACAGGAGATGCTAATACATGTTTGAGTGTTTGCTTTCTGTTACGTCTATACTCGATTTTTCTCTAATTAATTGCAACCAAACCCACTTTGATGCAGCTCAAGCATAAAATTTACTTGCACGTTGCCACATTATTCTCACAGGAACATTCTCTCTTTTTGAAGTGCGCTCAGAGGCATGGGGGACATAGAACGGCAATGTAGGTAGGTATCCTGATGTTTCTCGTAAAGACACAGTAATCACAAAACGGAAACTGACGGAAGCCTAACGAGCGCCATCGCAGCAAACATCATCTTCTACACACGTTGATCAACGCTTGCAATAAGCCAACGGAGGAGGCAGAATGCCTGAGGAACCGACTGTCATTCCTTACAACGGCATGGACCACAGAGTAATCAGGCAATGGTTATGATGATGAAGCACTCCCGAAGGAAATTTTCTACTCTGTAACATCACGCGGCAGGACACAACAAAAATGGCTCTATCGGTAGGTGGCGTGAACAATCGCTTGCTACAGAATGCTCCACGCCAACAACCATTGTTGATAGAAAGGTTCGAAAAGAGTTACTGGAATTACTACTCTGTAAACCCTGATCAGGTACAATCTATAATCAATCATTCCTAAACCTGTCCTAGAGAATGCATGTTGACAAATCACAATTCATTACTTGATCGCTGCAATAGTTGTCTCAAAATGTACCAATGTTTAGCGCTAAGATAAAAAAACTCTTACATGCATTGACGTGAGAAAACTTTGCATTCTACAGCAATCACTATACATGGTTTGAACGGTTGAGTTTTCAGCATTATGACAAAAAAAATCGATGGATGGCGCGATTTTAAACATGGCGTAAAATTAGCAATAGAGTGTGTTAAAATTATGAACAAAAGGCGCATCTAAAGACGTACTTTGTTTTTTACTACAACATCGTGGAACATCACTTTCATCTATCTGTTCAAGTTTACGCGTTATTCTCGATAAACAGGTGGTCGTATATTTATGTTACGGACTGTATAGTCACACGGGCCGTTCCGTGCTAAGTTTCGCATTTCCGAAAGTGCCGCCAGATTGACCGGAGACTTCCCATGAGCTGTCTGTTCAGGCGGGCCCAAGCCAGATGTGTCTGTGGTGTGACACATTTAATCGACGGAAAGGAGCTTCCTCCGTGCCGTATGTACCCTACGCCAAGGCGCTGAATGTGGCAAGCATACTCCGACGATTGAACGCAGCTGTTCTCGTCAACCGTTACCGAAACACCTCTTGAAACTTGATTCAATTGCCTCCACCTGGCGTCGGTGGTTGCAGTAGCATGAGTGTCGGCATAAATACTGCCATTTAATTTATCGAAGTCATTTACTATCGTCCCGGTGGCTGTTTGAATGGGTTTGCTAAGCTATGCACTAAATGCCAATCAGGTCTACCATCAAAAGTCTTTAGCAAGGAAATGTTGCTCGAGTGTTTCATTGAGTCTATTGTTGCGCAAGTAGTAGTATTAATGCAGGACTTATTCTTGAATGTTTGATTTTTGTTAATCTTGAGTTTTTGTGAATACGTCAACGTAAATAATTGTTCAAAGCGCGATGAAAACCTTCTAAAATTCAAACAAGCTCAATCATATGGAAAAAGTTGGTAGCGAAACAAAGATTTTCAAAAACTATATTTCATGGCAGATGTATTATGTTAATTGATACTCTTTGAATTGCCTAATCGACAGATAAAAAAGCAATTTGTGGAGGAATTAAAAATGCACATAAATCATTCTTGAAAAAATATGTCGTCAGAGCATTACTATTCAATCAATTCATCGCCACATGAGAATAAAACAATGAACTAGCAGGAAATAATTTATAGAAATACTTACTTAAATTATGTATGAAATACTCATACTGTTTTTAACATTTCATTGCATTGCATGATAATAATAATAAAAAACAACAAATTATTACAAACCCGTTTCAAAATCAAAACTGTTCAACCAAAAAATTAATGTACGAACAGTTAGATAAGAATACAATACAATAAGAAAACTGCAGTATATGTTAAGAGCTTAAAGGTTAAATGAGCTAAAATTGTTGTATTAATAAATAAGTAAAACGAATCTTAAATATAAACACAACGGAATTGATCGAGGCAGCAAAAAACCTCACCAAAGTAGGCCTATTTTGCATAGTCCATTTCGCTTTGACAACATAGCCGCCATGTCCATCCATTTGATCAGCGTGCAACCTTTCCGGGAGGTACGCTCGTGATGAAACAATCTCAACGTTACACTCAGTCCACTGTAAAACCGCTCGCGGGACGCACACGCCTCTACCGATCGCAGAAACTGTGCAAAGAGCGGACGCGTGCGCAAAACCTTCGAGTTACTTCCGTCCCATTTCTTCCCGTGCGTCGGGCGCGTGCTCGTCTAATCTTACTGCGCTCGCACGTCACGCGACCGGGATTTTGCGCGTGTTCAAATTTTTACACCGCTTTCGGCCATTGAATCGATAACGATAAAGCGAATCTGTCTCCCACCGCTGTCATACCACGCGTGCCGTGCAGTTCCCAAACTGGTTCCCAATTTGTTTTCGCTAGCAAAGCCGTACGGACAGCCGTGCCAAGAAAGAGAGTGTAGAGGATATTGTGTAGAGATAACATTGCGCTTTGTTTTATCAGCTGTCTTGTGCGTTATATCAGTGCCCAACAGCGGATATGAATGATACCAGCCGGAAGGAGGTGTACGTGCGGGATGAGCTGATACCACGCATAGTAGCACGGGGTATACTTTCATTCACCGACCCTCTTCCCGGTGGCGCCAAGGTGCAGCTGAAATCTGTCAATGTTAGCCCGCTAGTCACCAATGGGTTCATGCTGACGATACCGTTCGTAGTCACCGTCGTGCTGGAGCAGGTCCCTCAGCATGGCGATGATTCGAAGACGGAAACTCTTCATCTGGTGGTTAAGGTAGGCAACAAACTTCCCGCCCGGGCTGCTAGCTTGATCAAATTGGCAAACATTAACGAGCAAACGTACGCCGTCGTCTGCGGTGGTGAGTTCTAACAATGACAATGACTGTGCCGTTTTTCGCTTAGTGAACGACGACTGTTCGTACGACCGCACTTCATTTCATCTCATCATCAAACGGAACGTGGACTCCGCTATATCGTGGTGCTTCAGGTCTTAGGTGCGACAGCCAACAAATCAAGTTTGTCTAATCAAAACATAATTTACCGTATCTCGTATTTGCGGAATGAGCAGTGATACTGATAAGTGATGAAAGAAGGGAAGCGAAATTTTTAACACGTTCTTTGTCTCTTATCTAATTTCTTTTCTCGGCACTCGATAAGAGTACCAAAATATATGTGCAGTGCATATTCACTGGATTGAAATCAATTACCCGCAAACCAGTGAATAACATTTCAACCTACCCCCCAAAATCAAATATCAAATGTCAACTATCGCGTTCAACATTCGTTGCTAGCTGTGTTGTTATATATCCTGTGTTTTACAGTCGATGTGATATCACATATTTTCTTAACTTCATGCACTGTCCTGTTTCAAAATTATATCGTTTCATCTCGGCTGTTCCATTGATCTAACCACTCGATAGAATTGCACCATTTTCTATTCACTATTCTTAATAAAATATTTCTGTTTTGCACAACGAATATAAACATTGTCTTTTACTGGGTTGTCTCATTTTGGTTAACGAAAAGTAGAAACGAACTTTGAAATCTGTTAAACTACTTAAGCGTTTTATGAACCTCATGAGTGGAAATATAATGGATAACATGAGGGCAATATGGTAGTATCACATGCTATGATATCGCCTAATCTTGCTCTCATGGCGGGACTAATTATAGCTCGTCGGTAATGTAGTTTTAATCACAGCCGGGAACAAGTTGCAACCAGTAATGAAGCAGCAAAATAATCGGCTAGGATGTACAATAGACCTTAGACCTTAGCTACTGCAGGTGTTTTTGCGCTTAGTGCGCTTGATTTCTGTATATATATGTTTATTCAAATGTTTTTGGCGTACGTACCTATCCGCCCGACAACCCCAAAAATACATCGATGGGACTAGTTTTTCAAGTGATATAGCACTTTAAAAATATAGTTTATATAATCTTAACAGTGCTGTTTGTATAAACATGTACAAAAGATAATCATTCGAGGGCATTAACTACGTTTAATTGGCGCATAAACAGCCTAGCACCAAGTGAGGTAGGACATTGGACACCCTAGCCGCACGAGTAAATAAGCACTTTTTGGTCCTCGGAACTGTAATTGTCGATTATCGATCACCCATACTGTAATACTCTGTCATCTATTATCGATTCTACCAGATAACACCAGACTGCAATGCGGAGATGTACGAGAGCTGCCAATTTGAGACGCTTTTTGAGAACGAAATGGTCGCTTATACGGAAATCATACCAGCTCTTGGAAAAGCCGAATTGTATCCTAGGTAAAATTCAATGAACTCTATACCATCCGACACAAACAAGCCTCTAGCCTACGACTGTTCACTCAATCGTTTGTTACGTTTTCGTTCCTTCTGTGTATTTCTATATATATATATATGTGTGGGTGTGAATGTGAATGTGGGACCGGTTAACAGATTCTATCACTGTGAGCAGACTCCAACGGAAGCGATAATGGTAATGAGCAATTTTACCTTTGCCGGCTGGAAAATGGCACCGATGGTCGTCAATCTCCCCCTGGATTACATTATGCTTGCAGGTTTGTAGCACTTGGATTTTGGAACACTTTTTTATAGAACCACATGCATACCAGGCTTACGATCCCTATTTTTACTCACACCCGGCCAACTCGTACGCACCAGTTAAGGAGCTGGGACGTTTCCATGGTGAATGCTACGGCATGAAGGAGTCACACCGTGCGCAGTTTGATAGCATCGTTTCGATGTTTAAGGAATCTCGCTACGCCGTCGAAATAAGGGACGTGACGTGGCTGGCGGTCATGAGCGTTGCGCCGAAGCGTGCGATAAAATCGCTCCAGGAGAGCCGCTTCAAGGATCTGGTACCCGTGGCGTACCTCGAAAAGCTTGCCCGGCTCTTCGACGATTCGTGGGGACATTCGAGGCGCAAGGTGCAGCCACGGGAACCGCTGGCCGTCATTTGCCATGGTGATTTCATGCGCAACAACATGGCGTTCCGGTATGAAGATGCCAAGGTAAACAACGGGTCCCAGCTTCTAGCTCAATCGAAATGGAACCGAACCGAATCCCCGAACTAACAAGTGCGCAATGCCAATCTCTTCTCCCAACGCACCCCGATCCGGCAGGATCCGAATAGACCCACTCAAGTGATGATGTTTGACTTTCAAACCCTACGCTACGCATCACCGATGATCGATTATACCGTCTTCCTTGTGTTTGCAGATGTAAGATACAGCAATAATGTATTTGCTTCCCAATCATTCCACTAATTAGTTTTTCCTAGAGATCCTTCGAGAGTGTTATTATATTGTTAAAGATGCAAACATATTGAAGGTTGTAAAAATGTTTAAATTTGTTTTGCTACTCTGGTGACTGCATCAGCAACGAAACCCAAGTATCCCTCCGGTCACGACTGATGACTGACAAAATATCCCCAAAACATTAAACCCATCCCGATCCCAATGCAATAAAGCAGATAAAAACGTGTGAAGTGTATCGTATGTAATACCGCTAAATTGATGCTATGTCTAGATTTATACGACCGCTGGTAATACTTGCTTACTTTTTCAGATGTTACACTCGCTTCGAATCTTAACCTACTGCAACAACTCCTAAAACCGTTCACGATCGAGCACCGTCGGGTGTCAAATTTCCTATTCCTATTCCATGGCCTACTACACCTTATCTGTCCATGTGGACAACCCAAAAGAATTTTTTTTATCACGGAGGGAGAAAACCTGCCACCAGGCACCCTGCCAGAGGGTAGTGTGGGATTCAACGGTCCTAGCCACAGAAGGCGGCCTGAGACTGAGGGGACCCTAACTAACAACCCACCTCCGATCGGGATCCCCACCCTACTGGGATGCTACGAAGCAGTACTACTTTGGTAGGGGGGTATGTGCTCACGCACCCGATAACGCAAGATAATCCCTGAAAATAAAAATAAGAAGAGAGAAATAATTAAGCTCCATCCCATTTGGGATCACTGCTGCATCGGTGCAGCAGTTGGGGCTGGATTGGCCTGAGCCGTCGAACCCCCATCTTGCCGTCTTGGCCTTAGACGTCTTCG
>KZ072691.1:94303-106762 GCA_002091845.1 Anopheles cracens | reverse complement strand
AAGAACTCGCGTTTGCCTTCGGAGCACTTCCGAAGGCCTTTCACTTGACGCTGGCGTCGCGCGAATATCGGATTCGCGCAGCAAATTCGTGGTTACCCGGAATGACGGATGGGCCGGAACGTACGTTTCCTTCCCTGGTTCAGCGCCTTTCAACACCCGGTACACACCCGATTCGCGGGTGATTCGTGTTTCTGCACCTTTCGAGTACGGGTTTTGCGTAAAGCGATCTCTCACAACCCATCATAAAGCAAACATTCGAAACGTAGCACAATGCCGTGACTCTTCTCCCGGCCAGCTGCAAGAGCGAGATGGAAGACGTTTGTAATAGCGGACTGAATACTAGTTTTTCACTAGAGCACTGTCGAACGGAAGCAGGCTTTTCAGTAAATATTGTTATCCGCCACAGCGTGATCATTTCTGTCATTAAGCACTGTTTACATTCCATCTGGCGGGCGGGTGAGCGGACGATCAAATCATTCTCCTGGCCAACACACACACAACAGTCGTGCCCCGAACGATGATCACACCGGTGCGCTTCCGTAGGAGCGTTAGCGTGGTGCGAGCGTGCCATTTGTACGATGTTTGGCGCCAAAGTTGAATAATATCAACAATCTCCAGCGCGAAGGTCTTTGCACGTACTGTTTTACTCTTATCAGCAGTGATAGGGTCATTTTACTGACGCGGCTTAATCAACCTGCAGCAAAATCTCGACGATGTGCGATCACGAGGCAGTCGATGGTGACAACTAGTACTTTCATTTGTTTTGTTCGCGTTAGACCGCAAAAACAAAGTGAAAGCATCATCGGCACTGATGGCTACTTATTTGAGATATTATAGCATTCGTTAAATTACCAAAATGTATTCAACTTACGTACGCTTCGTGCACGTTATAATATGAACTATTGGAAACTTTTAAATAGACCTGATTACGGGTGACCTGGTAATTTAGTGGTAGCGGCACCGTTCTTCCTCCGAAGGAATTTGTATCACAATCCCTACAGAAGAGTCTCCCACGACAACGAACTGTCTAACAGGTACGCATTACCACAAATGAAGAAGAGGCAGACTTGTATATACACTATTGTTGAAATACGCGAGAATGGATTTGGATTTGGAGAATGGATCCTACGGTTGGTAAACACGTGGTCAATCACATTGCCGAGAATTAACTTCTGCATCGTGGCATCGACTCGACTGTAGCAAACTTATAGAGCCACTTATTTTCTTCCTACAGTGCACTACCATAAGTACTAGCTCCCTTATAATTGTGTTCTATATGCAACTGTTCACTTCCAACAAAAGAATTATCTTGTATTTAGGTTTGCTGGTGACAAGACAGTTGAGGTGTTAGCAATACCGGTCGGACTTCATAGCCATAACCAGTACCAAACGCTATCTGCGCTGTCGAGATGTAACGGGCATGTGATTGGAACAACTAAAGTAAAAAATAACGTACAAAGATGTAAAAAGCTGTTGTGACATCCAAGACCAGATACTATTATATCAACCCAGCAAAATGTCAGTAGAAAAATGAATTAGATAAAAAACAACAGTAGTTTTTTGAAAATATTTTTTTAAAATGTAAACAATATATGTGAATGCATTCCGTGGTTTCTATGATGCCACGAAAGGTTAGGGTCGATTCATATTTTGGTGTTTCTTTCCTGATTTATAACGAGACCGTTGTGTTATAAACCGGTTGTGTCCAATCAACCACGGAACGCTCATTCCTCGATTGCTCCCCCGTAATCATCGAAGCGTGCAACAGAATTGCAACACAGAGCCCTTGTTTATGACCCAAAGAATCTTATTACCGGACGTTTGTTCATTTGTACTTTGCTCTCCGGTTTCATTAGCGACTAATTGGCACCAACAAGCTCTCTACTACATGAAACTTGTGTTCATTGACTTCTCAACAATGATTGGGCCTGGTTCAGCGCCTTTCAACACCCGGTACACACCCGATTCGCGGGTGATTCGTGTTTCTGCACCTTTCGAGTACGGGTTTTGCGTAAAGCGATCTCTCACAACCCATCATAAAGCAAACATTCGAAACGTAGCACAATGCCGTGACTCTTCTCCCGGCCAGCTGCAAGAGCGAGATGGAAGACGTTTGTAATAGCGGACTGAATACTAGTTTTTCACTAGAGCACTGTCGAACGGAAGCAGGCTTTTCAGTAAATATTGTTATCCGCCACAGCGTGATCATTTCTGTCATTAAGCACTGTTTACATTCCATCTGGCGGGCGGGTGAGCGGACGATCAAATCATTCTCCTGGCCAACACACACACAACAGTCGTGCCCCGAACGATGATCACACCGGTGCGCTTCCGTAGGAGCGTTAGCGTGGTGCGAGCGTGCCATTTGTACGATGTTTGGCGCCAAAGTTGAATAATATCAACAATCTCCAGCGCGAAGGTCTTTGCACGTACTGTTTTACTCTTATCAGCAGTGATAGGGTCATTTTACTGACGCGGCTTAATCAACCTGCAGCAAAATCTCGACGATGTGCGATCACGAGGCAGTCGATGGTGACAACTAGTACTTTCATTTGTTTTGTTCGCGTTAGACCGCAAAAACAAAGTGAAAGCATCATCGGCACTGATGGCTACTTATTTGAGATATTATAGCATTCGTTAAATTACCAAAATGTATTCAACTTACGTACGCTTCGTGCACGTTATAATATGAACTATTGGAAACTTTTAAATAGACCTGATTACGGGTGACCTGGTAATTTAGTGGTAGCGGCACCGTTCTTCCTCCGAAGGAATTTGTATCACAATCCCTACAGAAGAGTCTCCCACGACAACGAAAAAAAAAAACATCAATATCGAATAGTAGCGGTTAGAGTGTTTGTTTGTAGGAGCTGTGCTTAGCTTTGGCGGTGGCCAAAATTCCGTCGTTACGATACGCCACATTCCAGCATCATTTAATCGTCATCGCTATCGTGTGAATGTGCTGAAGGAAGTGTATTTCCAGCGCTCGTTGAATAGTTCTGCAGCGTAACGGTAGTAATCAGAGCAACAGTACAGCAACCCTCGCAACGGTGAATTATCATCGACGGGTAGCGGGTGCAGAGCCATTTCCGCCCAGCTTCGCGATCCAGCAACCTTCGGCTGGAGCATACGCATACGCACGCCCAGCTTGTGTTAATTATTGCAACGATATCAACAACGATCAATCTGTGACAGTATTATTTTGTAGTACACGTTATTTGGTTAGTGTTTAGTGTTTATCAGTTCATGCCAAGTTGAGATTTCATTTTCATCTTCCGTGGCGTATGGTGCTTCCGCTTGTGATCGATCGATTGTGTGTGTTGTGTGTATTTTGTTAGAACGGATTGTGTCCAAGAATATCATCAAACATCGAATATAGCTGTAAGCTTGCCTCTACTCTACTGGTTGTGCCCTGTTCTGTCATGGATCCGTTAGAACAGTCACGGGTTTTTCTCGACTGCTTCAAAACAAACGTGAATCCGGCCGATCCACTTCCCGTCCGAGTGCCCATTTACAACCTGAAGTACGACGAAATTGAAGCTGCTATCATCGACTGGAGTAGAACGTATCTGGATCAGTTGTAAGTTATTGTTTCTGCCGTATGAATTACGCAACAAAGATCGGATTTGGCGTGCTGCATTTTAAAATGTGCGATAATTATTATGATTAACTGCATTTTTCTCTGCTCCCCTCCTACCATGGTACGTGTGCTTCCACCTCGATGTCATGAGTCATTTTTGTTGTTATACTTTCCATACAAATGTTGTTCATGTATGCGTGACACTACCACTCGTATAATCGCAGAAGGCGGGGAAGCGCTAACATGTGATTTACAGTACTCGCCGCTAGAATATGTTTACGGTGTGCGCACGAAATGTAAATATTGATGTCATCAAATGCATCATTATTTGAATACTCTTAAGTTGTTCTACCAGCACATTTATGGGGTCGTATCTGACGGAAGCTATCGTATCGTACTTTTTTATTTATTTTTTAATTTATGTTTCACTCTTACTACCCTACAGCGGATGTCCCCAATGCATTTTGACGCCGATAATTCGCAACGTTGTAGAAGACGTGCTGAGCTATTGCAAAGAAAATCCTAAATCTTGTGGTTTCACCGGTCACGGTACGGAAAGTGGCACCGGTTTCTAATATCGAACCATTGGCCAGGTAAAAAATAGGGCAAAGCTATCGGATTTTATTAACACATGTTTCCTTTTTTACACTTTTATTTTGCAGATTATAAAACTCTCCAGTTGAACCATGAAGTGATTTCACGCGTAAATCATATCTGCACCGAACTGCTGGACAATGAGAAACTTAACAATTTGCTCGCTCAGGTGTGCGGCGAACGTGGTCTAGGCGAGGACCATCCGGATTCGGCGGTCGTTCCCGTCGTCCCGGGTAACAAGATTCATTTTTCCCGTGGAATGAAACATCGACGTCGACGGATGGAGGATCGTCATGTTTGCCTGCCTGATTTCAACAAACTGTTCTGTACGAAGGATACGGAGCCGACCGCATTTTACGGAGTGTACGATGGACACGGTGGGCAGGAGGCGGCCAGCTTCGCCGCCTCCCATCTGCATTACTACATCGCACAGAGTGAACACTATCCACAAGATATGGAGCAAGCCTTCCGGGAAGCATTCCAGAAGACAGACGAATTATTTCTCGAAAAGTGTAAAAATCACGTACGTTAAAACATTACGACTGACGCTTCTGTCTACGAGATGATTGTTGTTAATATGCAATTTGCTTTATGGTTCATTCTTTCAGCATCTCGACAGTGGTTGTACGGCGGTCGCCTGCGTGCATCATTTAGCATCAAAGAGAATTGACCTAGCTTGGGTAGGAGATTCACAAGCCATGATCGTCAAACGCACTGGTGGTGAGCATGTTTACAAACAGCTCGTGCATCCCACGCATGTCGGATCCAACCTGGTAGGCAATCCTTGGCGAAAGGTTCGATAGTAGTGCTCGTTGTTACAATTATATATCACTTACACAGGACGAACAGGAAAGGATTCGCGCAGAAGGAGGTATCGTAATTCCCTGGGGTGGACAGTTCCGAGTCAATGGACAGTTAGCTATTACACGGGCCATTGGTAGGTAAATGCGCGATATGTCGCGTTTCCTGGGGTGGACAGTTCCGAGTCAATGGACAGTTAGCTATTACACGGGCCATTGGTAGGTAAATGCGCGATATGTCGCGTTCGCAAAAGGATATACTTCTCGTGACTATGTGACAATTCACACATCGTTTATCATTTTAGGCAATCGTTACTACAAACCTTTTGTGACGTCAAACCCGGCTGTGTCGTTGAACCGATGTACGGAGGATGATCTATTGCTTATATTAGCTAGTGATGGGCTGTGGGAAGGATATAGTGAATATATGATTTCTATGTTCGTATTGTACGCGATTCGCAAGTTTCCTGGTAAGTGATTTTTTATTTTTTTATTTATTGAAAATAAATTTGCACATAATTTTATCTGCCTGTTATGATCAATTAATTTAGATATACGTGTTGCTATTATTGATAAGGATATTCAGATTGATATTCAGAATTAAGAATCATGAGGTTAATTCTTAAGCTTTTTCCAGAATTAAAGGTTTTTAACTGATCTTTTTATTACTTTGCCTTTCCTGTCATTATACTACTTTTTTGTGTTAACAATGATCCGTAAAATATTTTTTCATATTCAGAAGTATCAAAAGTTTCAAATTCAATGCTATACGATACCGTTTGACCATGATGGCATTTGTCGTGCCATTTTACGACGACGATGGAGGCGATGGTAAATTTCAATATCAGTAACTGAAGAACTTATCGCACTTATACACTTATCGCACGCACGGTAGCCAACGTGCACACATCGGTTTAACGTAATACCTTATCATTCTGATGAAATACATCAGAATAATTGAATTCAATTCTTTCTTCATTCTTCTCTGCATTAAACGCTAGTCTGTAGCATTTTATATGGTGCAAAATTGGTTTAGTCCTCATTTCTATTCAGATTCCATTCATCTACTGCCTCTATCTAAATTAACAGGCATCTTTGAGCATAGAAATTAGGGAGATATTTCTGATCGTCTTTTTATTATATGTGAAGTACCCACTCTCGATCGATCTGAATCAAAACGTACCGCACAACCATCGGTGTGCGAAGGCTGCAATTAGACCATCAATACACGTCCGGAGAGGCTGAATGATTTCTATGTACTCACTTCCGCCGTGCGGGAGGTAAAGGGGAGAACATCATCAATATCAAATATTGGATGCTTCATTACCTGTTTGGATTTGCTTCTTTCTTCTCACTTGCTTGATCGAGTATGTTAAACTGGACGAGGAAAACATGCACTGTGTAATGTACTGTAAAGTATTGAAAATATGTAATGTAAGAAGTGAAAAATTATATGAATCGTCTTAAATATGTTGTAACCGTTTTAGTTGAAGCCATGCATAACCTAAATTAATACATAATTTGCTTTAAATATGCTTGCCTTGGTTCAGTACTACTATGATATTAATCTGTAAAAAAATATGTATCTGACGGAAGCTATCGTATCGTACTTTTTTATTTATTTTTTAATTTATGTTTCACTCTTACTACCCTACAGCGGATGTCCCCAATGCATTTTGACGCCGATAATTCGCAACGTTGTAGAAGACGTGCTGAGCTATTGCAAAGAAAATCCTAAATCTTGTGGTTTCACCGGTCACGGTACGGAAAGTGGCACCGGTTTCTAATATCGAACCATTGGCCAGGTAAAAAATAGGGCAAAGCTATCGGATTTTATTAACACATGTTTCCTTTTTTACACTTTTATTTTGCAGATTATAAAACTCTCCAGTTGAACCATGAAGTGATTTCACGCGTAAATCATATCTGCACCGAACTGCTGGACAATGAGAAACTTAACAATTTGCTCGCTCAGGTGTGCGGCGAACGTGGTCTAGGCGAGGACCATCCGGATTCGGCGGTCGTTCCCTTCGTCCCGGGTAACAAGATTCATTTTTCCCGTGGAATGAAACATCGACGTCGACGGATGGAGGATCGTCATGTTTGCCTGCCTGATTTCAACAAACTGTTCTGTACGAAGGATACGGAGCCGACCGCATTTTACGGAGTGTACGATGGACACGGTGGGCAGGAGGCGGCCAGCTTCGCCGCCTCCCATCTGCATTACTACATCGCACAGAGTGAACACTATCCACAAGATATGGAGCAAGCCTTCCGGGAAGCATTCCAGAAGACAGACGAATTATTTCTCGAAAAGTGTAAAAATCACGTACGTTAAAACATTACGACTGACGCTTCTGTCTACGAGATGATTGTTGTTAATATGCAATTTGCTTTATGGTTCATTCTTTCAGCATCTCGACAGTGGTTGTACGGCGGTCGCCTGCGTGCATCATTTAGCATCAAAGAGAATTGACCTAGCTTGGGTAGGAGATTCACAAGCCATGATCGTCAAACGCACTGGTGGTGAGCATGTTTACAAACAGCTCGTGCATCCCACGCATGTCGGATCCAACCTGGTAGGCAATCCTTGGCGAAAGGTTCGATAGTAGTGCTCGTTGTTACAATTATATATCACTTACACAGGACGAACAGGAAAGGATTCGCGCAGAAGGAGGTATCGTAATTCCCTGGGGTGGACAGTTCCGAGTCAATGGACAGTTAGCTATTACACGGGCCATTGGTAGGTAAATGCGCGATATGTCGCGTTCGCAAAAGGATATACTTCTCGTGACTATGTGACAATTCACACATCGTTTATCATTTTAGGCAATCGTTACTACAAACCTTTTGTGACGTCAAACCCGGCTGTGTCGTTGAACCGATGTACGGAGGATGATCTATTGCTTATATTAGCTAGTGATGGGCTGTGGGAAGGATATAGTGAATATATGATTTCTATGTTCGTATTGTACGCGATTCGCAAGTTTCCTGGTAAGTGATTTTTTATTTTTTTATTTATTGAAAATAAATTTGCACATAATTTTATCTGCCTGTTATGATCAATTAATTTAGATATTAGTGTTGCTATTATTGATAAGGATATTCAGATTGATATTTAGAATTAAGAATCATGAGGTTAATTCTTAAGCTTTTTCCAGAATTAAAGGTTTTTAACTGATCTTTTTATTACTTTGCCTTTCCTGTCATTATACTACTTTTTTGTGTTAACAATGATCCGTAGAATATTTTTTCATATTCAGGCGATGGTAAATTTCAATATCAGTAACTGAAGAACTTATCGCACTTATACACTTATCGCACGCACGGTAGCCAACGTGCACACATCGGTTTAACGTAATACCTTATCATTCTGATGAAATACATCAGAATAATTGAATTCAATTCTTTCTTCATTCTTCTCTGCATTAAACGCTAGTCTGTAGCATTTTATATGGTGCAAAATTGGTTTAGTCCTCATTTCTATTCAGATTCCATTCATCTACTGCCTCTATCTAAATTAACAGGCATCTTTGAGCATAGAAATTAGGGAGATATTTCTGATCGTCTTTTTATTATATGTGAAGTACCCACTCTCGATCGATCTGAATCAAAACGTACCGCACAACCATCGGTGTGCGAAGGCTGCAATTAGACCATCAATACACGTCCGGAGAGGCTGAATGATTTCTATGTACTCACTTCCGCCGTGCGGGAGGTAAAGGGGAGAACATCATCAATATCAAATATTGGATGCTTCATTACCTGTTTGGATTTGCTTCTTTCTTCTCACTTGCTTGATCGAGTATGTTAAACTGGACGAGGAAAACATGCACTGTGTAATGTACTGTAAAGTATTGAAAATATGTAATGTAAGAAGTGAAAAATTATATGAATCGTCTTAAATATGTTGTAACCGTTTTAGTTGAAGCCATGCATAACCTAAATTAATACATAATTTGCTTTAAATATGCTTGCCTTGGTTCAGTACTACTATGATATTAATCTGTAAAAAAATATTTGTAATACTTGACAACTGTTATAAATCCATGATAGACTTATTTATAGTACAATCTATACATTAAGTAAATTTCACCCAATCACAAGTTTCATGTAGTAGAGAGCTTGTTGGTGCCAATTAGTCGCTAATGAAACCGGAGAGCAAAGTACAAATGAACAAACGTCCGGTAATAAGATTCTTTGGGTCATAAACAAGGGCTCTGTGTTGCAATTCTGTTGCACGCTTCGATGATTACGGGGGAGCAATCGAGGAATGAGCGTTCCGTGGTTGATTGGACACAACCGGTTTATAACACAACGGTCTCGTTATAAATCAGGAAAGAAACGCCAAAATATGAATCGACCCTAACCTTTCGTGGCATCATAGAAACCACGGAATGCATTCACACATATTGTTTACATTAAAAAAAAATATTTTCAAAAACCAACTGTTGTTTTTTATCTTATTCATTTTTCTACTGACATTTTGATGGGTTGATATAATAGTATCTGGTCTTGGATTTCACAACAGCTTTTTACATCTTTGTACGTTATTTTTTACTTTAGTTGTTCCAATCACATGCCCGTTACATCTTGACAGCGCAGATAGAGTTTGGTACTGGTTATGGCTATGAAGTCCGACCGGCATTGCTAACACCTCAACTGTCTTGTCACCAGCAAACCTAAATACAAGATAATTCTTTTGTTGGAAGTGAACAGCATATAGAACACAATTATAAGGGAGCTAGTACTTATGGTAGTGCACTGTAGGAAGAAAATAAATGGCTCTATAAGTTTGCTACAGTCGAGTCGATGCCACGATGCAGAAGTTAATTCTCGGCAATGTGATTGACCACGTGTTTACTAACCGTAGGATCCATTCTCCAAATCCAAATCCATTCTCGCGTATTTCAACAATAGTGTATATACAAGTCAGCCTCTTCTTCATTTGTGGTAATGCGTGCCTGTTAGACAGTTCGTTGTCGTGGGAGACTCTTCTGTAGGGATTGTGATACAAATTCCTTCGGAGGAAGAACGGTGCCGCTACCACTAAATTTCCAGGTCACCCGTAATCAGGTCTATTTAAAAGTTTCCAATAGCTCATATTATAACGTGCACGAAGCGTACGTAAGTTGAATACTTTTTGGTAATTTAACGAATGCTATAATATTTAAAATAAGTAGCCATCAGTGCCGATGATGCTTTCACTTTGTTTTTGCGGTCCAACGCGAACAAAACAAATGAAAGTACTAGTTGTCACCATCGACTGCCTCGTGATCGCACATCGTCGAGATTTTGCTGCAGGTTGATTAAGCCGCGTCAGTAAAATGACCCTATCATTGCTGATAAGAGTAAAACAGTACGTGCAAAGACCTTCGCGCTGGAGATTGTTGATATTATTCAACTTTGGCGCCAAACATCGCACAAATGGCACGCTCGCACCACGCTAACGCTCCTACGGAAGCTCACCGGTGTGATCATCGTTCGGGGCACGACTGTTGTGTGTGTGTTGGCCAGGAGAATGATTTGATCGTCCGCTCACCCGCCCGCCAGATGGAATGTAAACAGTGCTTAATGACAGAAATGATCACGCTGTGGCGGATAACAATATTTACTGAAAAGCCTGCTTCCGTTTGGCAGTGCTCTAGTGGAAAACTAGTATTCAGTCCGCTTTTACAAACGTCTTCCATCTCGCTTTTGCAGCTGGCCGGGAGAAGAGTCACGGCACTGTGGTACGTTTCGAATGTTTGCTTTATGATGGGTTGTGAGAGATCGCTTTACGCAAAACCCGTACTCGAAAGGTGCAGAAACACGAATCACCCGCGAATCGGGTGTGTACCGGGTGTTGAAAGGCGCTGAACCAGGGAAGGAAACGTACGTTCCGGCCCATCCGTCATTCCGGGTAACCACGAATTTGCTGCGCGAATCCGATATTCGCGCGACGCCAGCGTCAAGTGAAAGGCCTTCGGAAGTGCTCCGAAGGCAAACGCGAGTTCTTCTTCGGTGCTGCAGCGGTGGAGTGTAGCACCGTTAGATTTGATTTGATTTTTCTTCGACTTCATTTCGATGAGGTTGTTGCTCATTCGTTGCTGCTACCCGTAATCAGGTCTATTTAAAAGTTTCCAATAGCTCATATTATAACGTGCACGAAGCGTACGTAAGTTGAATACTTTTTGGTAATTTAACGAATGCTATAATATTTAAAATAAGTAGCCATCAGTGCCGATGATGCTTTCACTTTGTTTTTGCGGTCCAACGCGAACAAAACAAATGAAAGTACTAGTTGTCACCATCGACTGCCTCGTGATCGCACATCGTCGAGATTTTGCTGCAGGTTGATTAAGCCGCGTCAGTAAAATGACCCTATCATTGCTGATAAGAGTAAAACAGTACGTGCAAAGACCTTCGCGCTGGAGATTGTTGATATTATTCAACTTTGGCGCCAAACATCGCACAAATGGCACGCTCGCACCACGCTAACGCTCCTACGGAAGCTCACCGGTGTGATCATCGTTCGGGGCACGACTGTTGTGTGTGTGTTGGCCAGGAGAATGATTTGATCGTCCGCTCACCCGCCTATGGAATGTAAACAGTGCTTAATGACAGAAATGATCACGCTGTGGCGGATAACAATATTTACTGAAAAGCCTGCTTCCGTTTGGCAGTGCTCTAGTGGAAAACTAGTATTCAGTCCGCTTTTACAAACGTCTTCCATCTCGCTTTTGCAGCTGGCCGGGAGAAGAGTCACGGCACTGTGGTACGTTTCGAATGTTTGCTTTATGATGGGTTGTGAGAGATCGCTTTACGCAAAACCCGTACTCGAAAGGTGCAGAAACACGAATCACCCGCGAATCGGGTGTGTACCGGGTGTTGAAAGGCGCTGAACCAGGGAAGGAAACGTACGTTCCGGCCCATCCGTCATTCCGGGTAACCACGAATTTGCTGCGCGAATCCGATATTCGCGCGACGCCAGCGTCAAGTGAAAGGCCTTCGGAAGTGCTCCGAAGGCAAACGCGAGTTCTTCTTCGGTGCTGCAGCGGTGGAGTGTAGCACCGTTAGATTTGATTTGATTTTTCTTCGACTTCATTTCGATGAGGTTGTTGCTCATTCGTTGCTGCTGGCTGACTCAGCCGACATTCGCCCGTTGATCGACGCGATTCTCCGTTTCACGCAAACCGCTCACCGCCACCGTTCCGTCCGTTAGATGATTGCATTGAGGAGAAGGAATTAAGCGCACCACTTTTCACACCTGACGGATTTGCAGCAGCAGTGGCGGCATCGCCATCAGCAACCTCATATCTGGCACGAGGTGTGGTGGAATATGGTCACATGGCACAGTATGAGCGAATTGGTGGTGGGCATCTGTGCATTGTGCGCATGAACGATGTGATCTTCACTTTTTGGTTTTAATTATTTTATTTTGGAAGAAAGTTCATGTTTTGCACAACTCAATAGGAGCACGATAGAAGTGAAGTCAACTCTTTC
>KZ072691.1:28768-44227 GCA_002091845.1 Anopheles cracens | reverse complement strand
GAACTTGTTTCTAGTTTACAACATTTTTGGAGTGTTTTTTTTTGCGTACGCGATGTGTGTATGGAGATGCATTTCATTTTAATCACATTCCATCTGGTAATTGTGCAATTAGACTTGTTTATGAATCGGGTGCATTAAATAGCAAATCCGTTTGACTTATTCTTTCCATTCGCAGCATTACATGAAATGATTGAAAGTTAGCTCCAGTATAGTAGTATAGTTCAAGAAGTTGCTGTGGCTTTCTTTGTTTTGTGTAATCAATTTGCCAATTCATTTACAAGCAGTCGTTCTCTTCACGAGTTGTTTCCCGCCATTTAGCATGCGACCAGCTTTTATTGATACATTGGTTTAATTGTTTTCCAATACGATTCGAGCCGTATTATTAGTGGTGCGTGCCTGTGTACATGTAGCGTGCACGCTCAGGATTCCTCATCTATAAAATGCGTGCGGCACGATCTGAAGCACGTTCCGCTCACGATGCAATAATAATGCCGTTAGTGATGGGGGATTTTTACGTCATAAAACGGGTGGCAGCGTGTCAAGTGCGAAACCGGCGGCGTATGGCCGACCGTAATTAACACTTTTCTGACCGTTGGTTGAGCTGCTGGTTGCATAAATTACGCCTAATGATGGAGTGTCTTATCAATCTGGGTTTGCTGATCCGAAGACGAAGCTGGATGCAAATTTCATATTCATGTAGCTAGAGTGATATAAGTCCAGACCTAATCGGCCAAGGAATAATGTTTTGCCCTTGCTTTTATTCTATCACAATTGTTCATCTCACATCAATACGCGGTTCCAGCCGAATCAAATGTTTCTTGTTCAACTTCATCACCAGCGACAGGGACAGCTGAATATCGGCCAGCCTTATATCGGTCGCTATGCGGTACTGGCGCACCACGTGGCAGAGCAGTATTTTCATCGAGATCCAGCCGTACTTCATGCCGATACAGTTGCGCGGACCCTGGCTGAACGGTATGAACGCGTACGGGTGGCGCTCGGCGCACCGTTCCGGTAGAAAGTTTTCCGGATTAAACACCTCCGCGTCCGGGCCCCAGATGGTTTTGTCGCGGTGTATTTTCAGAAACGGAATCAGCACAATCGCCCCGCTGGGTATGGTGAACTCCCGGGCCTGCACCTCCTTGACGGGAGCGCGAGCGATGAGGCCCGTGATCGGGAGCAGGCGCAGCGTCTCCTTCAGGAACATCTCCATGCACGTAAGCTTGGTGAGATCTTCGTACGAGATGTGGCCGGTCGGCACCACCTCCATTATCTCTTGGTAGACCCGCTCCTGCCAGTCGGGATACATGCCCAGCGTGAGCAGAGTGTTGGAGAGGGCCTGGGCGGAGGTGTCGTTGCCACCGAACATCATCGTGTCGATGTGCTGCTGGAAACCGTCCTCGTCGATGTTGTTGTTCGGATCGCGCGAAATCTCCTCCAACCGCTCGATGAAGGTTTTCGCCTTCGGTGGCTCCTGCTTGTCCTCGGGTTCGGAGTCCTGTGGGTCGTCCTTTGCTTTGTTTTCAGCCGCAGCTGCGTGTCGCATATTTATTATCTTTAAAACAGATAGTTTGGGCATTTATTTCTTGCAACACTAGCAAAGCTTACGATTGGGTGCTGGCATACCTTCCGTGACATCTGCTTAAAGAGTCGCATTCGATGCTGCTCTTCTTTGTAGGCTGGTGTTAGCCTGTAGATGAATTCTGGATACAACCAGGCCTTGTAGATGCGCTCGAAGCTGGCCGTAAACAGTCTGGAATGGTGTGATATTTAGCTGCAGTTCAAAGCAACAGCCGAAAGCGGCTACAAACTCACCGTATAGCATTGCTGCTATACTCTTCCAGCACCGCACGCTTCTCAACGCTTAGATCCGTACCGAACGTTGTGGACGAGATGGTTACCAAGGTGTACCGTGCCAGCAGGACATGGACGTCGAAGCAGTCGCCCCCAACGTATTCGTTCAGCTCGTGAGCAAACTGTTCCGCTTTCGCATTTAGCTTCGGTACGATACTTTTGAGCACGGCGGGCGAAAAAGACGTGTTCAGCAGTTTCCGGTGCCTCTTCCACGTGTCGGCCGGGGCACCAAACAGTCCTTTGCTGATGCGGAAAAAGTCGTACATGAACGGTTTCTGCACGCAGTCGGGCGAGCTTAGAATGTCTTGCACCATTTCCGGCCGGTCCACGACAACCAGCAGGAACGGACCGAGCCATGCGCGCATCGGCGAAGGGAGCCGGTGCATCAGCTGCATGAGATATGAAACGAGCTCGAGCGGATCTTTCCCGAGCGTGAGCAGGATGCTGCCGATCAGCGGATAGTCGAACGGGCCCGGTATTCGATCCGCCAGCTCGTAGAGCCTTTTGCGGGACCTTCGAAAGTTTATGTAATACACAATGGCGAACACGCTTATAAACACTACGACGATCATATTGGAGCACCACGAACTTAAACACAAAAAGGGATTTTTTCACTATCTTTCTATCCGGTTCCGGATGGTAGAAACTTTGCCCGTGAACTGGAAAGCGCGCCAACGATGGCGATCGTTTTTATACCGATCAAGAACGGCACGAGCGCCTGTTCCGAACGATGGCATGAGTCTAGAGAGGGGTGCAGGCTGATGTAAAGCATGTAAAGTTCACTAAGATCAACGGTGAGCTAAGGGGAGAGAGCGTTTAATGTGCGATTTGTGATTTTCTCCCATGCTGTTTGATGGAGTTATAAGATACGGTTGATAATATCGATTACAGATTCGCAAAAAGCTCTATAGCGGTTATGTAAGGGTAAGTGTAAAAACGACAATGAGCTTTGATGCATAGAAATTGTGTTTACCGGTATGATTGCATGAATTTAGTTTGTTAAGATTTTGATTGCAATCATTTCTGCCATTTTCACCTTTAACAAAAGTAAAAAATGGACTTTTGCAAAAAAAACCTTAACATAATTATAGTTTTACTTACATCGTTACGGTCTCAAACAATTCAGTAACATGGAATAGTGCAATATAAAGAAAGCAGTACAGATGGTAGTATTATCGCTGTTATATTTTAAGTATGTCGGAGCGTCAATGGCCGTGCAAATAGCCGTAGCGCGAAATTGCTCGCTGTCATTCGATGAATTTCGATGTAAAAGTACACACATAAAAAATGAGCTTTACACCGCTCATTTTTTATGTATGTACTTTTACATCGAAATTCATCGAATGACAGCGAGAAATTTCGCGCTACTTCTATTTGCACGGTTATGTTTCAAATACAATAAAAAACATACATAATCAAAATTACGAAGGCATTTTGATTTTGAATCAACCATGCGCGCTTGCTCACAAACATTATAAACAATTTAAGCTACTCGTGTGATCGCGTTCTTTGAAAATGTAAAAGCAACATTATATTTACTTTTGGTTTATTTTGTTGCATTTATCTTTTCGATAAAGAAGTTCAAAGGCGAATCATGTAAAACTATATACGAGTTATAATTATGTGTGTTATACATAATAACTTATTCCTATTATAAAGCATTTCAAACCTAATTTTTATATATTTTTTCAATTGTGTCTATTTTTTCATTAAAATAGTTCAACTCATCTTTATTAACTAGTTGCATTCTATATAACATAGTAAAGATTTTATCTATAGCATTATTACAAGTCACTTTTTTATCAATCGATTCAATTGTGTCAATTTTTTTTTCAATAAAATAGTTCAACTCATCTTTATTGACTAGTTGCATTCTATATAACATAGTAAAGATTTTATCTATAGCATTATTACACGTCACTTTTTTATCAATCGATAGGCTATATACGTAATTTATAAATATTTTCCTTATTCGCACGTTGTTATCCGACAATTTTACAGCATTCGTTTAAATTTAATTTTATGTTTGGACAATTTCAACATTTATCTTTAAATTATTCGGTCGCTTGGCTATCAGGACATTTATCAAAGCAGTTGAAATTCATGGGTTTCATGTATTGTTTGTTATATAATGAACTTAATGAGCAAACAGCTTTGTTAGTTCTACTGATTTTTTAAAATATGTTTTGCTGTTGTTGATAAAACCACGAATCATGTAAAACTATATACGAGTTATAATTATGTGTGTTATACATAATAACTTATTCCTATTATAAAGCATTTCAAACCCAATTTTTATATATTTTTTCAATTGAGTCTATTTTTTTCAATAAAATAGTTCAACTCATCTTTATTGACTAGTTGCATTCTATATAACATAGTAAAGATTTTATCTATAGCATTATTACACGTCACTTTTTTATCAATCGATAGGCTATATACGTAATTTATAAATATTTTCCTTATTGGCACGTTGTTATCCGACAATTTTACAGCATTCGTTTAAATTTAATTTTATGTTTGGACAATTTCAACATTTATCTTTAAATTATTCGGTCGCTTGGCTATCAGGACATTTATCAAAGCAGTTGAAATTCATGGGTTTCATGTATTGTTTGTTATATAATGAACTTAATGAGCAAACAGCTTTGTTAGTTCTACTGATTTTTTAAAATATGTTTTGCTGTTTTATGCTAATTGCAATGTTGATAATATTACAACATAACAATTTATACATGTGATATCAAAGTTTTTATAAGATGCAATGCTCTATTTATGCAATCAAACGTTTATTAATGGCTTATGTTATTTAAATTATTCAATAAGCGAAATTTACACTTTCAACGATATATAAAATGGAAAGATATACTAAGAGTTTCGTTAGAAAACGTGTCAAAGCTTACGCGCAATGTCTCTTTTGTGCTATAAAATGGTGCCATAAAGGATTTGATCGTTAACTTTCGAGCATCCAGCATCCCTGGTCTACATCATATCCATGTAGCCCATTTTGCTTGCATGACGCATCACAGCCGTTATCCGGCGGTTGACTTCGTTTCCACCGATGGTTAACGCGCACCGACGAAAGCCCTCGCAGTGTATGTCCTGCTCAAAGTAACCGTTGATTTCCGCACATTCTTCTTCGCTGCACATCATCGTCGGAATGAAATTGAGTGCCACCATTGCACCGTACAGGGCAAAGTGTGCAAAGTGCTGGCGGAAGTTCGACTCTCGGTACAACTCGAGCCGTGGGTCTGCTTCCGAACATTTTAATATTTCACAAAGCGTTCGCATTAGCGTTTTATGATAGCACCGAAGCAGTTCGTCCCAAAATTCTTCTCGCAATTCCGGTGTCATGTTCATGTACATGAAAAACGATAAATCCAGCGCTGGAGATCCGTACCGGTTCTCCTGGAAATCGATCATCAGTATCTCAACGGGCACGTCGTTCTCGTAGCGGAACAGCACATTGTTACGATTGTAGTCCCCGTGCAGGATCACTGAGTACACGGGATCGCGTTCGAGAAACTTTTGCATCAGCTGCGATTGATTTGGACCGTACTTAGTGCGTAAAATGTTGACGTGCTGCTTAAACCGCTCGCTGTCTAGCTCCTGGGGACACGCATCAACGTACGCGAACAAACGCTCAGCAGCCAATCGGAAGACAATGTCGTAGCTTTCGAAGAATGTTTTCCCATCCTGTAAGAAATTCAGTGGGATTATCTTTTCGACCAGGCCGTCCAATGCGACAGGGTCCTGAATGCGCAATGCATACGAGCAAGCGTGATACTGTGCGACGATTTCTGCCATCAAGGTGAGATGTGCTTCGTCCAGATCTAGCCTTGGGCCAGTTCGAAAACCTCTCGGGGAGACGTTTTCCATCACCAGAAAAGTCTCAAAGATTTCACTGTATCCGGGAAAAACACCCGTCGAGCTGAGGAACGCTCGCGGACACCACTGCGTAGCTTTAATTGGTGACCCCACCCCTGCGAGGAATGAATCGTAGTGCGGCAGCACATTGGCGTAGATGTTGATCTCGTTCGGGAACAATACGTGGCCGAGGTTCTGCTTCCGGAAGAGAGCGTCTCCTTTCATCACCTTTACCAGTAGCGGTATCGTCGTTTGTTGTCTGATAACGGGACGGCAATCATTAGTTGTGATAACGCAAATTCAGATGCGAAACAACACACTCACCCATCCGATTTGTTACGCACAACGAGCATCAGTTCGTGGATGGCCGACATAAAACCATCCAGATGCTTTGGCGTACGTAGTTCGCAACTAACAACTTCTATCTCCCGGAAGCAATCATTGTTGCTTATTACCTGCTTAACGATTTCCGTTTTGATGTAGTTTACTTTCGCTTCCATCGCACAAAAGTTCACCTAATACGTCGAAGTTGTCGTAATTGACTAACGCTGAACTCGATGCTGCACTTTAAGATAGTGCACCACTTTCACGTATCTATTGCGCACGTTATCAGAGGTTTCGCTTCTGTGGTGGAGTACAAATGGTGCGCAAGGGGCTAGTAAACAAAGGTTAACGAAGAGCAAATAACAAGTGGTTTTATTTGTGTTTACTTACGTGGTAGTGACATTCGTTCGTTGAGTTGTAACGTGTGTTCATGACGGTGGGTTGACTACTCACGAGCAGTTGGGCTACCCGTTCACTAGAAAATATGCCGTATTTATATAAAAGTTCATTGTTATACGTCATGTGCTACTTACTTTACCACTACAGCTTATTTTTTTACAAGCTGAGAGCTGTACTTAATGTGTTTTCTTAGTTTTGCTTGAGAATATTCTCAAAAAAAATATTTTAATTTTAATTTTCGTTCGTTTCGTTAAAGTTTTTAAATCTAATCCATTTATAAACTAGAATCGTGCTAAGGCCGAAAGTATGCGATTTGTACGAATCTGGCCGATCATTTATTATCGTCATTAGGATCTATTTTATAAAACTCAGTCTTATACGTACAGTCAAAAATCTTATGTCATAAAATCTTGTGAATGTTGAATGAATGTTGTTTGTAGAAAATCGACAGGTCCGATGGGATGCATGTTAGTGAGAATATTGAATAAATGAAATCAACACACATTGTACGAATTGCATACAATTTGAGGCAAATTTAGACAATTATTCGCAACGAATACAACGAATGAGTTATACAGCTACAGTAGCATTTCAGAAGGGGAATTCCTTTTGCCACTATAACCTGCAACTTACTTTCCTTTCTTTCCTTTCTTCGGCGCCTTCTGGGGCTTCTGCTTTTTCTTACGCTTAAACTGTCCTAACCCCTTGCGAACCATTGTACCGCGCCACCATGATTGGATCTTGATCGCCGAACGCATCTGCTTACGCACGTTGTTATCCGACAATTTTACAGCATTCGTTTAAATTTAATTTTATGTTTGGACAATTTCAACATTTATCTTTAAATTATTCGGTCGCTTGGCTATCAGGACATTTATCAAAGCAGTTGAAATTCATGGGTTTCATGTATTGTTTGTTATATAATGAACTTAATGAGCAAACAGCTTTGTTAGTTCTACTGATTTTTTAAAATATGTTTTGCTGTTTTATGCTAATTGCAATGTTGATAATATTACAACATAACAATTTATACATGTGATATCAAAGTTTTTATAAGATGCAATGCTCTATTTATGCAATCAAACGTTTATTAATGGCTTATGTTATTTAAATTATTCAATAAGCGAAATTTACACTTTCAACGATATATAAAATGGAAAGATATACTAAGAGTTTCGTTAGAAAACGTGTCAAAGCTTACGCGCAATGTCTCTTTTGTGCTATAAAATGGTGCCATAAAGGATTTGAGCGTTAACTTTCGAGCATCCAGCATCCCTGGTCTACATCATATCCATGTAGCCCATTTTGCTTGCATGACGCATCACAGCCGTTATCCGGCGGTTGACTTCGTTTCCACCGATGGTTAACGCGCACCGACGAAAGCCCTCGCAGTGTATGTCCTGCTCAAAGTAACCGTTGATTTCCGCACATTCTTCTTCGCTGCACATCATCGTCGGAATGAAATTGAGTGCCACCATTGCACCGTACAGGGCAAAGTGTGCAAAGTGCTGGCGGAAGTTCGACTCTCGGTACAACTCGAGCCGTGGGTCTGCTTCCGAACATTTTAATATTTCACAAAGCGTTCGCATTAGCGTTTTATGATAGCACCGAAGCAGTTCGTCCCAAAATTCTTCTCGCAATTCCGGTGTCATGTTCATGTACATGAAAAACGATAAATCCAGCGCTGGAGATCCGTACCGGTTCTCCTGGAAATCGATCATCAGTATCTCAACGGGCACGTCGTTCTCGTAGCGGAACAGCACATTGTTACGATTGTAGTCCCCGTGCAGGATCACTGAGTACACGGGATCGCGTTCGAGAAACTTTTGCATCAGCTGCGATTGATTTGGACCGTACTTAGTGCGTAAAATGTTGACGTGCTGCTTAAACCGCTCGCTGTCTAGCTCCTGGGGACACGCATCAACGTACGCGAACAAACGCTCAGCAGCCAATCGGAAGACAATGTCGTAGCTTTCGAAGAATATTTTCCCATCCTGTAAGAAATTCAGTGGGATTATCTTTTCGACCAGGCCGTCCAATGCGACAGGGTCCTGAATGCGCAATGCATACGAGCAAGCGTGATACTGTGCGACGATTTCTGCCATCAAGGTGAGATGTGCTTCGTCCAGATCTAGCCTTGGGCCAGTTCGAAAACCTCTCGGGGAGACGTTTTCCATCACCAGAAAAGTCTCAAAGATTTCACTGTATCCGGGAAAAACACCCGTCGAGCTGAGGAACGCTCGCGGACACCACTGCGTAGCTTTAATTGGTGACCCCACCCCTGCGAGGAATGAATCGTAGTGCGGCAGCACATTGGCGTAGATGTTGATCTCGTTCGGGAACAATACGTGGCCGAGGTTCTGCTTCCGGAAGAGAGCGTCTCCTTTCATCACCTTTACCAGTAGCGGTATCGTCGTTTGTTGTCTGATAACGGGACGGCAATCATTAGTTGTGATAACGCAAATTCAGATGCGAAACAACACACTCACCCATCCGATTTGTTACGCACAACGAGCATCAGTTCGTGGATGGCCGACATAAAACCATCCAGATGCTTTGGCGTACGTAGTTCGCAACTAACAACTTCTATCTCCCGGAAGCAATCATTGTTGCTTATTACCTGCTTAACGATTTCCGTTTTGATGTAGTTTACTTTCGCTTCCATCGCACAAAAGTTCACCTAATGCGTCGAAGTTGTCGTAATTGACTAACGCTGAACTCGATGCTGCACTTTAAGATAGTGCACCACTTTCACGTATCTATTGCGCACGTTATCAGAGGTTTCGCTTCTGTGGTGGAGTACAAATGGTGCGCAAGGGGTGGCGCAAAGTCTGGAGTACCACAGGTTGTGAGCTCGAATCTTAAACGGACCGTCCCTACGTATGCAGGAATCCAGGCTACGAGTAATAACTCAGTCAAAGAAAGTTGTAAATGGTACGTCTAGATATACTCAAGGTTGTAGTGCCATAAATGAAGAAGCGGAAGTTTTAACGATCTGATGTAGAATGCATATTGCAAATGCTAACAAATTGAAGCTAAATTGTTTTTCCTTCGCATCGACGGAAGACTCCGCACTCGGCCCTCGCCACGCTTGCCATAATATCACAGATTGCCGTTGATTGGCCTCCAGAAACTTTTCTCATCGTTGATGCCGGGGTCCAAGCGTACGTATCAGGCATCAACGGCACTCGAGATAAAACACAAACGTTGGAGAGCTTTCCGACACGTTGCCGAGTGCACTTGACGATTGGGAATTAGATAAACAGACAGATAGCTTCTGATGACGAGGTTGATTCTGGAAGAATGCAAAATTAATACTAACTTCAGGGCTACTGTGTGTCAGCGTTAAATTGCCACGGTATGACCAAGGCATACCAGGCTCATTTTGATATAGTTAGACGTTAGGGTGGGTAACTTTTATGTATTGCAATTTTCATTACTTATTTAACAATGCACACCGTTACTTCAAACTGTAGATTTCATTCTTCAAAAGTGCACACCCAATCTTTAAATCGTTTATCCTATTCATAAAATGTTGTATGTTAAGTTTTAAGGTCAACGGTGGTCAGGAATGGCTCTGCGCGCAGGCGCAAAGTCTGGAGTACCACAGGTTGTGAGCTCGAATCTTAAACGGACCGTCCCTACGTATGCAGGAATCCAGGCTACGAGTAATAACTCAGTCAAAGAAAGTTGTAAATGGTACGTCTAGATATACTCAAGGTTGTAGTGCCATAAATGAAGAAGCGGAAGTTTTAAAAGTAATCTCGTACAATCTTTAAACAATTTAATTTAATTTAAACATTGCAATAGTCACATGAATCCTGTGCTCTGGGTTCTACAAGGTTGAATTTTCGTTCGGTGATACACATATTTGTGAATAATTAATATTATTTATGGCTACAAAATGTGAAATATATATCTTTTCTATATCAGTAATAAAAATTAGTCAAACATGCATTCGAAATTGATTGGCCGTGGCAGATATATGTTGCTATAGCATGGATTTCATCAAGCTTCAGGATGTTTCTAAAAGGCAAGAAGAAAGATAAATACAAATACAAGCATATACAGACACTGAAGAAGGAAAATCAGCAGCCTCCACCTAAAATCCCAAGCATACATGCAATTGAGAACAGGCGGTCGAGTACTATCAGTGAGTAGATCATCATAACCACACCAAAGAGCAAGGAGGAAGTTTTGCATTGAGTAGAGGAGTGATTAATCTACGAGCTAGAAACACAATCAAAGAGGAACAGACCCACCCATGTGGCAAAGTGGCCAGCACTCGGGAAGGGGGACCGGTTCTTAAGTCAACGAACGAAATGCGATTTTGTGCATGTGCATGTTATGGGGGTGTTCCGTCCGATCTGATGTAGAATGCATATTGCAAATGCTAACAAATTGAAGCTAAATTGTTTTTCCTTCGCATCGACGGAAGACTCCGCACTCGGCCCTCGCCACGCTTGCCATAATATCACAGATTGCCGTTGATTGGCCTCCAGAAACTTTTCTCATCGTTGATGCCGGGGTCCAAGCGTACGTATCAGGCATCAACGGCACTCGAGATAAAACACAAACGTTGGAGAGCTTTCCGACACGTTGCCGAGTGCACTTGACGATTGGGAATTAGATAAACAGACAGATAGCTTCTGATGACGAGGTTGATTCTGGAAGAATGCAAAATTAATACTAACTTCAGGGCTACTGTGTGTCAGCGTTAAATTGCCACGGTATGACCAAGGCATACCAGGCTCATTTTGATATAGTTAGACGTTAGGGTGGGTAACTTTTATGTATTGCAATTTTCATTACTTATTTAACAATGCACACCGTTACTTCAAACTGTAGATTTCATTCTTCAAAAGTGCACACCCAATCTTTAAATCGTTTATCCTATTCATAAAATGTTGTATGTTAAGTTTTAAGGTCAACGGTGGTCAGGAATGGCTCTGCGCGCAGGCGCAAAGTCTGGAGTACCACAGGTTGTGAGCTCGAATCTTAAACGGACCGTCCCTACGTATGCAGGAATCCAGGCTACGGTTTCAATTTTTATCGGAAACGGAATCACAAAAACGATGATAACTAATTTGAGTTAATAAACGCACAGTTTTCAATAGTTTAATAATGAAAAATACTCATTTTGTCGAGTTGAACAATTGGACATTAATCTATTCGACTGTTGTATTTTTTCCCGCGTCCCGCATTTAGTTTGGTGTTGATCATACCATTATTCAAATGAAAATTTCAAACAAAAATTTGAAAAATTAGTCAAACATGCATTCGAAATTGATTGGCCGTGGCAGATATATGTTGCTATAGCATGGATTTCATCAAGCTTCAGGATGTTTCTAAAAGGATCAATTGCTCCATGAAGAGAATCTGGAACTTGCGTTGGGACAAGGATCTGTAAACACGAGATATAATATTTTCAAAATGAGCGATGACTATCAGTCTAAAGTATAAAATAACTCCTGTTATTTCTTACGCGTATTAAAAGAGCCCATTTACCTATCGCGTATTAAAAGAGCCAAAGTGGTTTTGGTTTAGTTTTAATCGTTCATATACTAGAGATGCTGTGCTTTATAAAAAATGACACTTAGCACACTAATTCGGTGGTCGTTTAGCAAACAAAATGCTTTTCTTTTGTTGAATCTAATAATGTGTGACATTTTTCTGTAGTATTTATATATAACCGTGTTTGTATATTCGTATAACACTTTTATATAACCATAATAATCTGATTATTACTTTACGCCTCAATGAGCCGGTGCGCAACAAAAAAACGGATGCCAAACCAAAAGCCAAATTCATTTCATAGCGCACAACACACCACACGGGAGAGGATTTATTTTTCACAGGTGCTTCAATCGAATTCCACAAGGGCTTTTCAATCATTCCGATCAGTGAAGAAGTGAACCGGCCGAGGGAATAGAGATCACAACCCTTCCTGTACTATCCTACGGTTTCTGGGGTCGCTGGTTGAACCAACTGGTTGCGTGCTACGGCGAGGACAGCCGGTGCCAGCGAGGCTGTGAAAATGTGTGCTACGCAGCGGTGGCGGTTTGGGCGCTGGCCGCTTGACAAATGTAAATCATTTCATATATTCCCATAATTGGTACCGTGCGTGGTAAGCATTGTGTCGACGGCATATGGTAGTTTGCTGGGATAGCAGGTATCCAATCCCCTCAGCATCCGTCCGGATGGCGGTTTGCAAACCTTTTCGCATGTGCTGCGAATAGGTTTGTCAGAAGTACCCTTAGCCGTTTGCCGTTCTCGTTCCAAGAGCGCACCCTTGACGGCTCGGGCCATGCCCAGAGCTTCCGCTCGGTACTTACACCTGTATCGGCGGCGCCACCATAACGGCGTATAAACATATTAATCCACGACCGGTGCGGCGTGGCGCACAGCGGCGGCCCCTGTGGAGACAAAAGTGCCATAATTTAATTCATGCCCCATTAAAGAAATAAATTAATTTATGCTGCACGTTCGCGATGACGATTGTGTTTCCGGATTGCCGCATCGATTGCCGCGTAGCGATGCAACGTCGAAAAAGGAGACGCCCGGTGGCAAATTGCAATCCCTGCGTTGATCCTGGCGTGTCATCAATTCCTACCACGCGGTTTAGCGAAAACGGATCCCACTGGTCGCGCAAAACAGTGCAATCTGCGCTAGCCACCGTACCCGCGTATGGCTGAGTGGCCATTCGCCGAGCGTCATTACTCCGTCGCACAATGCACAAGCCCGTGCGGCTCTGTGCTTGCTTGCTATTGAAACAGCGAGGCAGAGCTTTCAGCCGAATCTTTTGCGCACATTGTGATCAGAGACAAATTTCAACGAGAATGTTGCTTTTCTAGGTTCTGCTGGTTTATCAATTGCTCCATGAAGAGAATCTGGAACTTGCGTTGGGACAAGGATCTGTAAACACGAGACATAATATTTTCAAAATGAGCGATGACTATCAGTCTAAAGTATAAAATAACACCTGTTATTTCTTACGCGTACTAAAAGAGCCCATTTACCTATCGCGTATTAAAAGAGCCAAAGTGGTTTTGGTTTAGTTTTAATCGTTCATATACTAGAGATGCTGTGCTTTATAAAAAATGACACTTAGCACACTAATTCGGTGGTCGTTTAGCAAACAAAATGCTTTTCTTTTGTTGAATCTAATAATGTTTGACATTTTTCTGTAGTATTTATATATAACCGTGTTTGTATATTCGTATAACACTTTTGTATAACCATAATAATCTGATTATTACTTTACGCCTCAATGAGCCGGTGCGCAACAAAAAAACGGATGCCAAACCAAAAGCCAAATTCATTTCATAGCGCACAACACACCACACGGGAGAGGATTTATTTTTCACAGGTGCTTCAATCGAATTCCACAAGGGCTTTTCAATCATTCCGATCAGTGAAGAAGTGAACCGGCCGAGGGAATAGAGATCACAACCCTTCCTGTACTATCCTACGGTTTCTGGGGTCGCTGGTTGAACCAACTGGTTGCGTGCTACGGCGAGGACAGCCGGTGCCAGCGAGGCTGTGAAAATGTGTGCTACGCAGCGGTGGCGGTTTGGGCGCTGGCCGCTTGACAAATGTAAATCATTTCATATATTCCCATAATTGGTACCGTGCGTGGTAAGCATTGTGTCGACGGCATATGGTAGTTTGCTGGGATAGCAGGTATCCAATCCCCTCAGCATCCGTCCGGATGGCGGTTTGCAAACCTTTTCGCATGTGCTGCGAATAGGTTTGTCAGAAGTACCCTTAGCCGTTTGCCGTTCTCGTTCCAAGAGCGCACCCTTGACGGCTCGGGCCATGCCCAGAGCTTCCGCTCGGTACTTACACCTGTATCGGCGGCGCCACCATAACGGCGTATAAACATATTAATCCACGACCGGTGCGGCGTGGCGCACAGCGGCGGCCCCTGTGGAGACAAAAGTGCCATAATTTAATTCATGCCCCATTAAAGAAATAAATTAATTTATGCTGCACGTTCGCGATGACGATTGTGTTTCCGGATTGCCGCATCGATTGCCGCGTAGCGATGCAACGTCGAAAAAGGAGACGCCCGGTGGCAAATTGCAATCCCTGCGTTGATCCTGGCGTGTCATCAATTCCTACCACGCGGTTTAGCGAAAACGGATCCCACTGGTCGCGCAAAACAGTGCAATCTGCGCTAGCCACCGTACCCGCGTATGGCTGAGTGGCCATTCGCCGAGCGTCATTACTCCGTCGCACAATGCACAAGCCCGTGCGGCTCTGTGCTTGCTTGCATCCGGAGACGCACGGTGGAAGATTCGACGATGGCCGTTGAAGACGTGACACCAGCTCTCCGGTTGCGTTTGCGGTAATTTATCATTGCAACCACCGCACCGTACACGGGGCGATCCTATCAAGGTTCTGGTTTTGCGTGAGGGAACAAATAAACGCCTCCGCCTGGTAAGGTACGCGCCGTGGCTGATCGTCCTTTTGACGACAAAGCCGGGGATTAATTGAAAGACATTCGGCCGGATTAGTGTCTCGGGCGTGTGAATCGATCGTGCTGGAGCAGCGCACACGCTCTCGAAGCGATGAATCGATGAGCCTAATTGCAACTCCACTGCAATGCGAGGTTTGATGTCTCGTATTTGAGGGTGTGTGTGTGTGTGTGCTTGGCTTTATGGCACCTGCCGTTAAAGGTGGTACAAAGGACAGGCCAGTATGAGCTCATTGCGCTAATAGGTTCACGTCTTAATCTTAAGCTCATCGGTTTAACACGGGACTTAACAAGCCAGGTTTATGGCGGAAGCAACGATAGTAATACTGCTCTCCATAAATGTTCGGTTAGATTTGTGTTGTTTAATATTAAACTATGTTGTTTCGGTTATTGTTAACTATTCATGGAGTGTAAATGTGAAATTGCACACAGGCTATACACATTTTTTACTGTGATCAGTCTATTGTAAGTTAGTGGTTCTGATGTTTTGCATAAAATGTTTTCAAATGCAATGAAGTAACTATAATTTGAAATAT
>KZ072691.1:10415-28758 GCA_002091845.1 Anopheles cracens | reverse complement strand
AGACGGCAAGATGGGGGTTCGACGGCTCAGGCCAATCCAGCCCCAACTGCTGCACCGATGCAGCAGTGATCCCAAATGGGATGGAGCTTAATTATTTCTCTCTTCTTATTTTTATTTTCAGGGATTATCTTGCGTTATCGGGTGCGTGAGCACATACCCCCCTACCAAAGTAGTACTGCTTCGTAGCATCCCAGTAGGGTGGGGATCCCGATCGGAGGTGGGTTGTTAGTTAGGGTCCCCTCAGTCTCAGGCCGCCTTCTGTGGCTAGGACCGTTGAATCCCACACTACCCTCTGGCAGGGTGCCTGGTGGCAGGTTTTCTCCCTCCGTGATAAAAAAAATTCTTTTGGGTTGTCCACATGGACAGATAAGGTGTAGTAGGCCATGGAATAGGAATAGGAAATTTGACACCCGACGGTGCTCGATCGTGAACGGTTTTAGGAGTTGTTGCAGTAGGTTAAGATTCGAAGCGAGTGTAACATCTGAAAAAGTAAGCAAGTATTACCAGCGGTCGTATAAATCTAGACATAGCATCAATTTAGCGGTATTACATACGATACACTTCACACGTTTTTATCTGCTTTATTGCATTGGGATCGGGATGGGTTTAATGTTTTGGGGATATTTTGTCAGTCATCAGTCGTGACCGGAGGGATACTTGGGTTTCGTTGCTGATGCAGTCACCAGAGTAGCAAAACAAATTTAAACATTTTTACAACCTTCAATATGTTTGCATCTTTAACAATATAATAACACTCTCGAAGGATCTCTAGGAAAAACTAATTAGTGGAATGATTGGGAAGCAAATACATTATTGCTGTATCTTACATCTGCAAACATTAGTTTCATCGTAAAAATAACCGTAGCTTGTTCCATCAATTCTGCTTATTACGATCGACTATCTCGTGATCGGTGTATGTGAATGGGTCGTTTTCAAAATTTCCAGGAAGCTGCCCACGAATTGTGACGCTAGTGTGCTAGTCGATTGATACGACTGAATCGGTTGTCTTACTATGCGATTGCAAAGCAATTTGAGGCAACTAAGAATAAACTCAATGGCTTCTACAAAAGTATTATCCATTGGTACTGGTAAAACAGTAGAACAGTGGTAAGTCATCGGAATTAGAACTAAAAACCCCAAATGATTTTTGTATTCTGTTAAGTGAGAAATGCTTTTATGTCTGCACTCGTTCATACTGCTCTCACGAAAAACAAATGGCGTGTTACGCATTCAGACGCTATATTTGGAATGAACACGTTAAAATCCTTTTTTTACTTAAATCAAACACTGCCGATTTGCACTTTCTGCGGTTCAGTTAACATTTGATCTGTTCATCTGCCCGGCAAAGAGATATCACACCGGATCGAGCCCGTACCGCTCGTGAAGCCGGTACATCTCGTAAACCAACGCCGCCAGCTCCCGGTTAAGTGGTTCACCCCCACGCGTCCAGGCGTCGGCGATGGATTCCTCCTCGGTGAGGATGTTATCAGTGAATGATATTTCCATCGGTTCGTGCAGTATCATCAGGAACGAGGAGGCAATATTGAAGCCGTACGAGAAGTATTCGGCCAGCTCGCGATGGAAAGATTCGTAGCTGTGGGAAGAAAAAAAAACGCACAAAAATAACAGAGGTTAGCACAAGCAGAAAACAAAGAGTGGTGTTTGACGCAGGTTCGAATGAAGCACCTGTAGTACGGTGGCAGGTCGCTGGGATCTGATACGCCGACAATCCGGGCCGCCGTTCGCACCAACTCCTGGTGGTAGGTTTTGAAAATAGCCTCGAAATGATGCTCCCGCACGCCGTATCCGGTCGAATTGGCAAGGAAGACGGTATAATCGATCATCGGTGATGCGTAGCGTAGGGTTTGAAAGTCAAACATCATCACTTGAGTGGGTCTATTCGGATCCTGCCGGATCGGGGTGCGTTGGGAGAAGAGATTGGCATTGCGCACTTGTTAGTTCGGGGATTCGGTTCGGTTCCATTTCGATTGAGCTAGAAGCTGGGACCCGTTGTTTACCTTGGCATCTTCATACCGGAACGCCATGTTGTTGCGCATGAAATCACCATGGCAAATGACGGCCAGCGGTTCCCGTGGCTGCACCTTGCGCCTCGAATGTCCCCACGAATCGTCGAAGAGCCGGGCAAGCTTTTCGAGGTACGCCACGGGTACCAGATCCTTGAAGCGGCTCTCCTGGAGCGATTTTATCGCACGCTTCGGCGCAACGCTCATGACCGCCAGCCACGTCACGTCCCTTATTTCGACGGCGTAGCGAGATTCCTTAAACATCGAAACGATGCTATCAAACTGCGCACGGTGTGACTCCTTCATGCCGTAGCATTCACCATGGAAACGTCCCAGCTCCTTAACTGGTGCGTACGAGTTGGCCGGGTGTGAGTAAAAATAGGGATCGTAAGCCTGGTATGCATGTGGTTCTATAAAAAAGTGTTCCAAAATCCAAGTGCTACAAACCTGCAAGCATAATGTAATCCAGGGGGAGATTGACGACCATCGGTGCCATTTTCCAGCCGGCAAAGGTAAAATTGCTCATTACCATTATCGCTTCCGTTGGAGTCTGCTCACAGTGATAGAATCTGTTAACCGGTCCCACATTCACATTCACACCCACACATATATATATATATAGAAATACACAGAAGGAACGAAAACGTAACAAACGATTGAGTGAACAGTCGTAGGCTAGAGGCTTGTTTGTGTCGGATGGTATAGAGTTCATTGAATTTTACCTAGGATACAATTCGGCTTTTCCAAGAGCTGGTATGATTTCCGTATAAGCGACCATTTCGTTCTCAAAAAGCGTCTCAAATTGGCAGCTCTCGTACATCTCCGCATTGCAGTCTGGTGTTATCTGGTAGAATCGATAATAGATGACAGAGTATTACAGTATGGGTGATCGATAATCGACAATTACAGTTCCGAGGACCAAAAAGTGCTTATTTACTCGTGCGGCTAGGGTGTCCAATGTCCTACCTCACTTGGTGCTAGGCTGTTTATGCGCCAATTAAACGTAGTTAATGCCCTCGAATGATTATCTTTTGTACATGTTTATACAAACAGCACTGTTAAGATTATATAAACTATATTTTTAAAGTGCTATATCACTTGAAAAACTAGTCCCATCGATGTATTTTTGGGGTTGTCGGGCGGATAGGTACGTACGCCAAAAACATTTGAATAAACATATATATACAGAAATCAAGCGCACTAAGCGCAAAAACACCTGCAGTAGCTAAGGTCTAAGGTCTATTGTACATCCTAGCCGATTATTTTGCTGCTTCATTACTGGTTGCAACTTGTTCCCGGCTGTGATTAAAACTACATTACCGACGAGCTATAATTAGTCCCGCCATGAGAGCAAGATTAGGCGATATCATAGCATGTGATACTACCATATTGCCCTCATGTTATCCATTATATTTCCACTCATGAGGTTCATAAAACGCTTAAGTAGTTTAACAGATTTCAAAGTTCGTTTCTACTTTTCGTTAACCAAAATGAGACAACCCAGTAAAAGACAATGTTTATATTCGTTGTGCAAAACAGAAATATTTTATTAAGAATAGTGAATAGAAAATGGTGCAATTCTATCGAGTGGTTAGATCAATGGAACAGCCGAGATGAAACGATATAATTTTGAAACAGGACAGTGCATGAAGTTAAGAAAATATGTGATATCACATCGACTGTAAAACACAGGATATATAACAACACAGCTAGCAACGAATGTTGAACGCGATAGTTGACATTTGATATTTGATTTTGGGGGGTAGGTTGAAATGTTATTCACTGGTTTGCGGGTAATTGATTTCAATCCAGTGAATATGCACTGCACATATATTTTGGTACTCTTATCGAGTGCCGAGAAAAGAAATTAGATAAGAGACAAAGAACGTGTTAAAAATTTCGCTTCCCTTCTTTCATCACTTATCAGTATCACTGCTCATTCCGCAAATACGAGATACGGTAAATTATGTTTTGATTAGACAAACTTGATTTGTTGGCTGTCGCACCTAAGACCTGAAGCACCACGATATAGCGGAGTCCACGTTCCGTTTGATGATGAGATGAAATGAAGTGCGGTCGTACGAACAGTCGTCGTTCACTAAGCGAAAAACGGCACAGTCATTGTCATTGTTAGAACTCACCACCGCAGACGACGGCGTACGTTTGCTCGTTAATGTTTGCCAATTTGATCAAGCTAGCAGCCCGGGCGGGAAGTTTGTTGCCTACCTTAACCACCAGATGAAGAGTTTCCGTCTTCGAATCATCGCCATGCTGAGGGACCTGCTCCAGCACGACGGTGACTACGAACGGTATCGTCAGCATGAACCCATTGGTGACGGGAAGTTTGTTGCCTACCTTAACCACCAGATGAAGAGTTTCCGTCTTCGAATCATCGCCATGCTTAGGGACCTGCTCCAGCACGACGGTGACTACGAACGGTATCGTCAGCATGAACCCATTGGTGACAGAGTATTACAGTATGGGTGATCGATAATCGACAATTACAGTTCCGAGGACCAAAAAGTGCTTATTTACTCGTGCGGCTAGGGTGTCCAATGTCCTACCTCACTTGGTGCTAGGCTGTTTATGCGCCAATTAAACGTAGTTAATGCCCTCGAATGATTATCTTTTGTACATGTTTATACAAACAGCACTGTTAAGATTATATAAACTATATTTTTAAATTGCTATATCACTTGGAAAACTAGTCCTATCGATGTATTTTTGGGGCTGTCGGACGGTTAGGTACGTACGCCAAAAACATTTGAATACACACGCCAAAAACATTTGTATAAACATATATATATACAGCAATCAATAATAATGCATACGATTACTAAGCGCAAAAACACCTGCAGTAGCTAAGGTCTAAGGTCTATTGTACGTCCTAGCCGATTATTTTGCTGCTTCATTACTGGTTGCAGCTTGTTCCCGGCTGTGATTAAAACTACATTACCGACGAGCTATAATTAGTCCCGCCATGAGAGCAAGATTAGGCGATATCATAGCATGTGATACTACCATATTGCCCTCATGTTATCCATTATATTTCCACTCATGAGGTTCATAAAACGCTTAAGTAGTTTAACAGATTTCAAAGTTCGTTTCTACTTTTCGTTAACCAAAATGAGACAACCCAGTAAAAGACAATGTTCGTAATCGTTGTGCAAAACAGAAATATTTTATTAAGAATAGTGAATAGAAAATGGTGCAATTCTATCGAGTGATGGGTTAGTGGTTAGATCAATTGAACAGCCGAGATGAAACGATATAATTTTGAAACAGGACAGTGCATGAAATTAAGAAAATATGTGATATCACATCGACTGTAAAACACAGGATATATAACAACACAGCTAGCAACGAATGTTGAACGCGATAGTTGACATTTGATATTTGATTTTGGGGGGTAGGTTGAAATGTTATTCACTGGTTTGCGGGTAATTGATTTCAATCCAGTGAATATGCACTGCACATATATTTTGGTACTCTTATCGAGTGCCGAGAAAAGAAATTAGATAAGAGACAAAGAACGTGTTAAAAATTTCGCTTCCCTTCTTTCATCACTTATCAGTATCACTGCTCATTCCGCAAATACGAGATACGGTAAATTATGTTTTGATTAGACAAACTTGATTTGTTGGCTGTCGCACCTAAGACCTGAAGCACCACGATATAGCGGAGTCCACGTTCCGTTTGATGATGAGATGAAATGAAGTGCGGTCGTACGAACAGTCGTCGTTCACTAAGCGAAAAACGGCACAGTCATTGTCATTGTTAGAACTCACCACCGCAGACGACGGCGTACGTTTGCTCGTTAATGCGTACGCTTGCTCGTTAATGTTTGCCAATTTGATCAAGCTAGCAGCCCGGGCGGGAAGTTTGTTGCCTACCTTAACCACCAGATGAAGAGTTTCCGTCTTCGAATCATCGCCATGCTGAGGGACCTGCTCCAGCACGACGGTGACTACGAACGGTATCGTCAGCATGAACCCATTGGTGACTAGCGGGCTAACATTGACAGATTTCAGCTGCACCTTGGCGCCACCGGGAAGAGGGTCGGTGAATGAAAGTATACCCCGTGCTACTATGCGTGGTATCAGCTCATCCCGCACGTACACCTCCTTCCGGCTGGTATCATTCATATCCGCTGTTGGGCACTGATATAACGCACAAGACAGCTGATAAAACAAAGCGCAATGTTATCTCTACACAATATCCTCTACACTCTCTTTCTTGGCACGGCTGTCCGTACGGCTTTGCTAGCGAAAACAAATTGGGAACCAGTTTGGGAACTGCACGGCACGCGTGGTATGACAGCGGTGGGAGACAGATTCGCTTTATCGTTATCGATTCAATGGCCGAAAGCGGTGTAAAAATTTGAACACGCGCAAAATCCCGGTCGCGTGACGTGCGAGCGCAGTAAGATTAGACGAGCACGCGCCCGACGCACGGGAAGAAATGGGACGGAAGTAACTCGAAGGTTTTGCGCACGCGTCCGCTCTTTGCACAGTTTCTGCGATCGGTAGAGGCGTGTGCGTCCCGCGAGCGGTTTTACAGTGGACTGAGTGTAACGTTGAGATTGTTTCATCACGAGCGTACCTCCCGGAAAGGTTGCACGCTGATCAAATGGATGGACATGGCGGCTATGTTGTCAAAGCGAAATGGACTATGCAAAATAGGCCTACTTTGGTGAGGTTTTTTGCTGCCTCGATCAATTCCGTTGTGTTTATATTTAAGATTCGTTTTACTTATTTATTAATACAACAATTTTAGCTCATTTAACCTTTAAGCTCTTAACATATACTGCAGTTTTCTTATTGTATTGTATTCTTATCTAACTGTTCGTACATTAATTTTTTGGTTGAACAGTTTTGATTTTGAAACGGGTTTGTAATAATTTGTTGTTTTTTATTATTATTATCATGCAATGCAATGAAATGTTAAAAACAGTATGAGCATTTAGTTTCTAATTTTCCATACGTTTTTGACTTCGTTTCGTCTATATTTCAGTCTATTACAAGAATTCGACCACATATAGTTTTACTAGATTTGCCTTTTCAATTGTTTTTAGTCTTTCTCAAGTTATATTTTCATTTGATTTTCTATGCGCCTTGTATTTTTTACAGTAGAAAATTTTTAAGGATTCCTGTGTCAAACTCTTCACAATCTTGGCAGATTCAATTTTCCTCTATATTAATTTAAGTAAGTATTTCTATAAATTATTTCCTGCTAGTTCATTGTTTTATTCTCATGTGGCGATGAATTGATTGAATAGTAATGCTCTGACGACATATTTTTTCAAGAATGATTTATGTGCATTTTTAATTCCTCCACAAATTGCTTTTTTATCTGTCGATTAGGCAATTCAAAGAGTATCAATTAACATAATACATCTGCCATGAAATATAGTTTTTGAAAATCTTTGTTTCGCTACCAACTTTTTCCATATGATTGAGCTTGTTTGAATTTTAGAAGGTTTTCATCGCGCTTTGAACAATTATTTACGTTGACGTATTCACAAAAACTCAAGATTAACAAAAATCAAACATTCAAGAATAAGTCCTGCATTAATACTACTACTTGCGCAACAATAGACTCAATGAAACACTCGAGCAACATTTCCTTGCTAAAGACTTTTGATGGTAGACCTGATTGGCATTTAGTGCATAGCTTAGCAAACCCATTCAAACAGCCACCGGGACGATAGTAAATGACTTCGATAAATTAAATGGCAGTATTTATGCCGACACTCATGCTACTGCAACCACCGACGCCAGGTGGAGGCAATTGAATCAAGTTTCAAGAGGTGTTTCGGTAACGGTTGACGAGAACAGCTGCGTTCAATCGTCGGAGTATGCTTGCCACATTCAGCGCCTTGGCGTAGGGTACATACGGCACGGAGGAAGCTCCTTTCCGTCGATTAAATGTGTCACACCACAGACACATCTGGCTTGGGCCCGCCTGAACAAGCTTGCGCGTGGCAGAGAATATTACTTGGGTGACTGTTTTGCGGGGAACCATTCACTATTCGTTTAGTAAATGACACCCAAGATAATACTCTCGACTGGGTGGGTCGGAAGTTTTTGTACGTGGGTTTTCCGCACCCGAAGGCGGATGACAGTTTGCGACGTACCGGTATTGCACTAAATGCTTACGGTACAGAAAGTAATGTTACGGTGGTGGGGAATTTTGATGGCCATATGGAGTTGATTTGAGTTTGAACAGTATGCTGTATTTTTATTGGTTTATTGGTAAGCTGATAACTATCGCTCCTTTTAAAACATGAATAGGTTGTGATTGTTATAAAGTCTTTTGAAACAATTGTTGTGACTATACAGTCCGTAACATAAATATACGACCACCTGTTTATCGAGAATAACGCGTAAACTTGAACAGATAGATGAAAGTGATGTTCCACGATGTTGTAGTAAAAAACAAAGTACGTCTTTAGATGCGCCTTTTGTTCATAATTTTAACACACTCTATTGCTAATTTTACGCCATGTTTAAAATCGCGCCATCCATCGATTTTTTTTGTCATAATGCTGAAAACTCAACCGTTCAAACCATGTATAGTGATTGCTGTAGAATGCAAAGTTTTCTCACGTCAATGCATGTAAGAGTTTTTTTATCTTAGCGCTAAACATTGGTACATTTTGAGACAACTATTGCAGCGATCAAGTAATGAATTGTGATTTGTCAACATGCATTCTCTAGGACAGGTTTAGGAATGATTGATTATAGATTGTACCTGATCAGGGTTTACAGAGTAGTAATTCCAGTAACTCTTTTCGAACCTTTCTATCAACAATGGTTGTTGGCGTGGAGCATTCTGTAGCAAGCGATTGTTCACGCCACCTACCGATAGAGCCATTTTTGTTGTGTCCTGCCGCGTGATGTTACAGAGTAGAAAATTTCCTTCGGGAGTGCTTCATCATCATAACCATTGCCTGATTACTCTGTGGTCCATGCCGTTGTAAGGAATGACAGTCGGTTCCTCAGGCATTCTGCCTCCTCCGTTGGCTTATTGCAAGCGTTGATCAACGTGTGTAGAAGATGATGTTTGCTGCGATGGCGCTCGTTAGGCTTCCGTCAGTTTCCGTTTTGTGATTACTGTGTCTTTACGAGAAACATCAGGATACCTACCTACATTGCCGTTCTATGTCCCCCATGCCTCTGAGCGCACTTCAAAAAGAGAGAATGTTCCTGTGAGAATAATGTGGCAACGTGCAAGTAAATTTTATGCTTGAGCTGCATCAAAGTGGGTTTGGTTGCAATTAATTAGAGAAAAATCGAGTATAGACGTAACAGAAAGCAAACACTCAAACATGTATTAGCATCTCCTGTATCCGTTTACAGACGAATGGAGCAGTGGGTTGAGTTTTACAGATTCGGTGCTAATTCAGAGATGTCAAACACTTTTTATTGACATATCAGTTGTACGATTGCGTTGCTTCAGTTCAAATGAAATGATTCATCAATGATTAAGCTAACAATTTATTCAATACATTTCTTACCAATCCGTCAATACGTCCTAGGTTCGGTTGATTATGAGCCAATTGTGGTCAAAACTTTTGAAAACGTTACGCTCCCGTTCGTTCTATTCTACTGGCTCAACCTTGCATTACTCATGATTCTAACTATGATAAATTACGTTTGCTATTTCGCAGCAGGAAGATATTTTACCAATTATTTTTACTTTTTTTTGTCGTTCAGTGCACTTAGGCACTGACAATACTGCCACCAAGGCCGTCATACTTATAAATAAATAAATAAATAAAACATTTCCTAAGTAAACCTTTACTCATATGTTTTAGTGATGTTACGACTTACAGCTATTTTCATATATTCTTTTGCAGTTTCCAGAGTTGCATGAATTTGTTTCACCAAATCTTGGATTTTTAAGAAAAAAAATGGAAAAATGGATGAAAAATGGTTTAACGTACTGAAATCGTGATTGGTAACGCTCCAATTTGACGCACCTGATCAGTGAGAGATGGTGTAGGAAACATTTAGACTTCGACGCTATATTTAGCTGGATGACTTCGAAAAGGCAAATTTGGATATACAGTAAAGAACACACTGCACCCATGTAAAGCTTTCATCCTAATGCTGAAGCTGACCGTCACTGTATGCATGCCGGGGTGAAAAGAGCACCCCGTTACCAACGGTTAATTGGGAGGAGTGCAATTTCGCAGTACATGCTTACTTTTCTAATGAGTATCTTAAACGTAAAAGTACCCCCACCGGTGGTGTCAGGCACCTGGGTAGCAACAGATTGAAGGAATTACACTTGCGGGCACGAGCAGAACCGTTGTCCCTCGCTCGTCGTCCGTTGAGAACCGTTGACACGTTGCCCTCGTCCATCGCTCTCTAATGCCAATGAGCTTCGTTGGCATTCTCCGGTCGATGCACACGTGAGCGTAAAGTGTATTGCTTTCATCATACATGTAAATTAGAAAGAATCTCACCAGAGACTCTAATTTCTTGCAACACATGGTTGTTGTGCGACCGGCAGTACAGTGGAAGCATTTTCGAAGGGTATCATCAAAGCCAAAGGAGACGAGTTTTCCTCCACTCGCCCCAGCTGCAACCTAGGCTTGAGTTCTTCCGTGCGGTGGAGTTGGAACGACGGTGATGACGTAGCAATGCTGGCTGGGACATGAATACGGCCATTAATTTGGCCCGTTTGGAGAATATGGGACGTAGAGAATTTGGTGGAACGCAGACTGTTTAAGTCGTCTATCGTCGAAAACGGTATAATTTGGCTACGTTTGATGAATTAGCAGTAGTGCAGTGGTAGGATTTTTAATTACGTTTCTAGATATTGGTATATGTGGCATCAAAACGAGTTTTGATGGAGCATAAACACTATCAGAATTCGACGGGTCACTGTGCACAGTAAAATGCAGTCGCGATAGCGATCAGCTACATTACACAACACGAGCAGGAGTGTGTATTCAGCAGCGTAAATGTAGCGCATCGGAAATGACTGCTAAGTTACAGTGCAGCTAAATTTAGAGCTCGTCTCGTCCGGATAAGCTTGGTAATATATGATTATTTGGTGATAATATAGATAGTCGGGTCGTTCAATAACGCCTCAGATATGGCAGCAAATCAGTCAACAGTGGTACCAAGCGTAAGAAAAGCGCATCGTCGAATCAAGTGAACGATAGCGGAATGATTGATAAGGGTTTTTGGCCATAAATCTATCATGGCTGGAACGGGATTTGATCATTACCGCCTTTGATAGGATTGATCTAATCAAAGATGGGAAGAAAAGAGATGAGACGATGTTTTTTTTCCTACGTATCGCATTGCGAGTGGTCAGTGGTTTGCTACGTGTGTACCGACGCTGTGTCGAGCAACGGTAGCATTAGACGACGTATAAAAGACGGCTGAAGCACCAGAATGGTCAGCAGTTATTACAGTTAAAGGCAAGAAGTACCGTGTAACGAGAGCAAACAGACGAGATGCGCTTCCTAATCGTGCTGGCCATGTTGGCAGCGGTGGCTATCGCCAACCCGCTGATTAGCATTCGAGTCAACGTCGACAGTCAGGACGGTGGGGTCGTTCCGCCGGGACCACCGGGACCACCGGGACCGGGACCAGATCCGGATCAGCCACCACCACAGCCCTACAACAAGCAGCAGCTGAAACGTGACATTCCGCCGGCCGACTCGGACGTAGTTTTCCCCCTGAATGAAGCCGCCAATCCCGCCGGAACGCTGGTCAACATTGAGGTATTCGTTGACAACCAACGCCAAGGCAGCGTGCCGATCGTGCCGGACTATCCTCCGCCGCAGCCATACTAAACGGCGGCACCGAAACTCCCGCTGAATGTAACGCACAAATGAAGTGAACGGAAATATATCAACAAACGAACGAAATCGATGCGCCTGTCCGGGAGTCTCCTTTTCTGATCTTACCGCTTACAACGTGGCCGAGATTCTCCTGGTCCCCGGGTCAGCATGCCGTTAGTGCAGCAAATTAGACACAAACGCATGCATCGGAGCAAGGGAGCTTCTAGGAAGCAGCACGTATATTCATTAGCTTCCGGTCGTTAGAGTAGATTGATCGTTTGCTGGGCATGCGAGCGAGATGTGAGAACGGTGCATCGCTCTCAGGGGAATACGTACGCCGTATACCGGCGCTGCAGTGACGTACGTTGGAGGTTTCTAAGCTACGCTGGTGTGAAATGTATTTACTTTTACCAAGGAACCGCTCGTTGGCAGAGAAATAAGAGCGGCAAAGCGGTTGCTTAGTTCGTTTATCGTAGGACGATCGAATTACAATGTCTATTTTGTTTGTTTGTTTGCTTCAAGACGTCATTAAGAAGCATCGGTAATTAATGTCAATTAGTGTCGCCACCCATGGTTCTACGAAGTGCGCTAATATTTATTTCCGTTTCCGTGGCCTTCCCCCGATGCAGTGCTATTTAATTTGTACGAACTATTTCAGACACACTGTGAATTGTATTGTTTGTTTAACATGCATTTCAAATGCGTTTGTTGGAGGTAAATTACTGGAGGTTTATTACATTAGCTATTTTTGATCTATTACTCGTCGTTTATGGTCGCGCTACAAATGTAAGAATTGTAAAACATTGAAAACGTTTCAAGTATGCTTGAATGATTACTTTGACTATTACGTAATATTTCTTTGGACTATACTTGCATAATGCATAGTTTCCACAAGTTTATACTGGCAAATATCTTGCTAAAGACTTGCTCTCAAAGCATGTATGCCCATCACTAATTGATGGAAATTTGCGAAATCACTTCTGCAGCTGCTTCCGAACTAATAGCTCCTGAAACGTGTTCTCTTATAGTTATATTCTCTTTCAGCCGAAATAAGCTCATGATAACAAAACGAAGATATCTTGTGCAGTTGAGTGCTATTTAGTTACTTAAGTTGCAGTTATCCAATTATTTATTTACTGAGGCCAACATTCTGCGCCCAACACTGTTAATTGGCAGCCGTTGAGAACCGCTTGCAGATTCGTTTTCAAAACCGACATCGCATCGGAAATTGGGATTGCGTCCGTAATCTGAATCGGTACCATATTCTTTATTGAACAAGACCAATTTCCGAGATCGGATTTGGAATTAAATCGAGTGACACCGTGAACAAAATTGCACGAAAATTTGTTCTTTTGGGGCGTGAAGCTATTGTTGTCCAAGTTATCTAAGACGGTGTGAGGCCGTTTGTGCTGTCTACATATAACTGAGGCTGCATGACCGTTCATCATATCCGTTTGTTGAATAGTTGATAATTTTGCTTTATCTAGGTGCAGCACTATATTTATCAGGATTTGAAAACATTGGGGCATAGATAAGAATTAAAAAATGTATTTTTGAAGAAGCAAAATGAGATTACTATCGCCATGATAACATATATGAATGATATGCACCTTCTAGAAGCAGCAAGTAGCATACTTCTTCTACAACGTGAATCATACAGCTATAACAGATAGCTTTCGTTGCACTTTCACCTGCAGTACAGGAAGAAATAAAATTATAATGAAATGTGAGTGTGTTCGGTGCTGGGAAGAGTTGCCCAGCATTTAAATAAGCCTCTTCCAGACCCGACCTGCCCTTATAATCTTTCTTCAGCTCGGTGCCGGACGCGGGTACGTAGGGCACGTTGGTATTGAAATATTCGTGAGTTGTTTTTCCGGATGAATGTGCACCGAGGGCCGATGTACTCGGGGGTGGGCCCGACTCGGTAGTATTGGACATTCCACCGGCACGCTTGCCGTCGGGAACGGTTGCTTCCAAGCGATGATAGCAACGAGTACGGTGCACGAGTGCAGTGATTGCACTTTTCAGTGTCCATCCTGAATCGACCGTCTCAGCCATTTTATATCGTGTTCGGGCTGTAAAGGAAGCCCGGATACGTAATCGGACCATCTGGAGCAAGATTCTGCCGGCGTAACCGCCTGACATGTCGGTTTTGCTATCCTGCTGGCTGGGGTTCCGACCCTACCGCGTGTATCTTTACCGGTTTGGGAGCTTCAGCTTCAGTACCCGAACCAAAACCCCGGCACGGTAGTCGGTCATGCAGGTGGCGTAATACCGCTGTCGAGGGTCATCCTAAATACTCCCATCTGCATGCAGAGTGAAGTCCGTGCTGTGTTTCTTACATTTTCCCAGCCCGTGTGCTGTCCCAGCTGGTGCGTGGTATTGGCTGTAAGTGGTTTAGAAGATTACTGCAACGCTGCGAGTGGCTGTTCGGCAGCTTTTTCCGACTCTTTTTTGTTTTGGTTCCAAACCTTCGAGCAGTGGTCTATGCGCATTCATCGTAGGTGCTTTGAACGTTTACTTAGGGCTGGTGCGCAAGACGGTGTCCAGTTGTGCAATGTAAATTAGACGAGCTGCTGAACTTTTCCGACGCTAGAGGTGAGATTCTTACCGTGGTATTTTATGTTGATTTTCGTACGTTCTGTTAACATGGGGATGACCGCATGTGACTACGATGGGAAAACTATTCACTGAGATTGATTTTTGCTTCTGCAGCGTCAGGTATGCTCATTGTTGTAGAACACCTCACAAAAATCATTTTCGCTGTATCAGCAACCAACCAAATTAACGTAAGTCCAATCGAAATATGTAGTAACATCTTTTTGAACCATAACCATCATAGGCTATTTAATAAACTTAACTAAATCTCTAAAATCTTAACATTGTGTCAATATGATCTAAAAAAAAATCAGCAAAGCTTGGGACGTTTTAAAACATTAAAACATATTTTAAAGCATTTTTTTATTTAAATATATATTTTTTATTTGAATTTTAGTATTTATGTGCATCCATTCTGTTAAAATGATGCTTCAAACAAATAATGAATAACAAACCGCTCACGCAATCTGACAAAAGCGAAACGCCTAATGTAAGGGACCAAAACCAACATTTTTTTACGTTTTATATTGCAATGAATCAAGTATGCAAGACATAGTTAGCGAACAAACATAGTATTCTACATCACTAATTTCACATATTACCGGCAAACGAAGCTGCTATAAGATACAAATAGACAAAAGTTAAAGGACAAAACTTTCCGATCGTTTTGTGTCGAACACGTGTTAACGGCTAACACAAGATCTAACTAGGATCTCTAAGATCTAATGGCTAACAGAAGACCTCGAAGATGATTTTTGTTAAAGCCCGTTTACATGCAGCGCAGCTCGTCAAGCGCGTATATTGTCAGTGCTGTGAGTTGCATCCCATACATTGCCCATTTATCTGTCAAAATCGTTTTTGGGTTATCAAAAATTAAGAAATACAGTTTGTTCCATCTCAAGCGCAACTACCTTGCAAATTATCGTGTCTACAGGAAGCGATGCTTACTTGACTTATTAACTTATTGACTGCACTATCTCGCGGAAGTAATTGCTCATTTTTTGGGCGTGGCTATTGACGCTCGCCGCTTATCGATAATCTGTAATCCTTATCCTGTCTAAGCGAAGAGGAGGAAACCGATCGGGGGTCCGATCCGTCTAATCGACGCATCGCCATGGATCGCTCTATTCGTTCTGTCAGCGACAGAAGTGTTAACTATGAAAATAAATATTGCATATTTTAGATATTTGGTTTATTTTAATAACAAATGTCCGCACATATGCTTAACAATGACTATCGTGTAATCAAATAAGAGGTGGGAATCTTAACTCTTCTCACTCTTAACACTTACTACCAACCATAAGAGATTACAAGGATTCATTTAAAAAATCGAGTCTGTAAGGTAGATAAAGTAATGTTGACGGTAGAGAAGTGATTTAGCTATACGGTCGGATAAGTGCTATTCGAAAAATTAGGTACATATAGTTAGATAAGCGCGGCTGCTTCAGAATTGGGACTAAGCAAGGGCTTAGCGAATGCTGCAAAGGCTACCGTACTGAAAATTTTTCCAACCTGACATTCTCAACACAGGTTTTTCTGCGCCTTTCGAAATGGTAATAGTAGCTGGAATGACGATTCTGTAAAGTTTTTTATACGAAAAAATGAGATATTGAGCAAATGAAGTTTTCATTGTTAAGTTAGACTCATCAATATCGCGTTCTGTATCATAAGGCGTATTAGATTTATCATATTGACATGATAGTTAGTCTAAACATAGGTGGTCGAATCGTTTAGGTACTCAATTAATAATCCGTTACGTTTTGATGCCAATCACTACCATAGCATTGACATTGTCAGTTTGAATGCATGTTGCTTCCGCCAACTTGTGCTAGGCTAGCAACATGCTGCGAATTTTCTATTTCCTATTTACGGAGCAAATTGGACATTATGAAACCAGCAGGAGGTTTTTCGTTTAATAACAAAACATCTTGCTTTTAATCACCCAAAATATCATTTATTACGTGTTCATTATGCTGGTGCGCGTGAGCTTTTCCGCGCCTCTAATAAATTCCTAGTATCGGTTGCGTACACGCGTGTAAGATGCACCAGCCCGAGATGGACGGTTCATGCGTCCATTGTTTTATTCGCGGAAGATTTTATCAGCTTCCAAGAAATAGCATCACATAAGAGGAACCGCTGGTCCATCGCTCGTCTCCATTGGTAGCAGATGTAGTGCTACAGGACGCGGCAGGACGCCGCAGGGTTTCCGGCGTGCCGCGAACACTTCAGCCTGGTGGACAGAATGTAATAAACGGTTCATGCGTCCATTGTTTTATTCGCGGAAGATTTTATCAGCTTCCAAGAAATAGCATCACATAAGAGGAACCGCTGGTCCATCGCTCGTCTCCATTGGTAGCGTCTCCAGTGCTACAGGACGCGGCAGGACGCCGCAGGGTTTCCGGCGTGCCGCGAACACTTCAGCCTGGTGGACAGAATGTAATAAAATGCAAAATGCTTTTTCGACGATATTAGCTTTTATTGTTATTATTGTTGGGCGGTCGAGCGCGTCCATGTGTAGGGCGAGAGCTGCTGGCAAGCTTTATAAAGTAGGGCAGCGAATGCTTATTTCTTGTGAAGTTGAAGATTTCACTTTGTAACGCCAAGCGCGGTCGCTGCTGACCGGGCGATGCGGTGTACCGTGCAGTGTACCATGCAACGGTCGAGAGAGATTTACTATTGCAATTTAAATTAATTGAAGATTCGCTTTTCTTCGGTCTTTTTGGAGACATGAAAAACGGTCCCACAATGGGTCCGTCCCAAGGAGAAGGTTTCTAGCGCCAGTGCACGGTTGGTGCGACGTTTTTCATTTTGCAATTGAAAGATCAGGAAAGACTCAATCATCATTTTTCTTTTCGGCCAAGTAGTATTGCGCTCGCTTCTCGGGCGATTTCCAATGGGCAACCAATGTACGTAAGAAGAAATTGGGAATGACTTGTCGAAGAGTAAGTGTTATAAATGGACAGCTATACATTTCGTGTACCAGTTTAGATTGGTTTAGAAGCGTAAATAATTATTTGAATTAATATGTATCGTGCCCGTTGCGTCAACTGAGAACTACATCGTTGAGAAACCGTTTACTCAAGAAAGAAGCGTGCTCTATATAGTAAACAAAGCCAAACCTGTTACACAAGCAGTTCATGGAGTTAATGGTGCGTGTTCGCTTTATGATGTTTTATCGTTACGGGGCGATCCGTTTTTAAACATATTTCATTCCTCCCTAGCGCGGCGTGAGTGTATGATTTTGATTTACGGGCGGTTGATTGTGCACCCGTTGGCTCGAATGGCTCTCCGTTCCCGCTGATGGTTGATGGTTGTTTGGGCAAATTACATTACCGTTGCAATTCATCAAATCCTTGCCCGAGCACCGGCGATGGAATTGTCAGCAATGCGATCAAACGCGAAATGGACACGGGAAAGACGCACGAACCGTGCAACTGAAGCAACGGAATCATGAGAGAAGGCCTACCACCAACGCTTCCACCGCCACCGGCTCAAATTGTGGGCCAAATTTTCCACTGACAGCTCCGGAGGGCAAAGAAAGAAGAAGAGAGGCACGGCGGGAAGATATAGTGCCCATGTATGCAATCCTCCAACCGTACCGGTGTTTTGCGGATGTGTTTTGTGTCAGCGAAAATTAGTTAAATTTTCCGTAACGTGATCGATGACGGTACCGTTGACAATATGGAGAGAATTGCATTCTTCTCGCACACGGCACCTCCCGGATGGAAACGGATTTTATGGGGTGCTCTTTGTACGATTTTCCTGTAACCAAAAACGGTGTGTTTTTTTTTACGGTGCCATTATTATCAACGTGTGCGCATTTTTTTCGGGAAACGAGGCTGGGAACGTTGTGGGGTGGAAAACAAACGCCACAGCGGGTGTTTGAAGTGCGATTTTTCATAAATGTGCTCGAGAC